>JANHFP010181515.1:0-13230 GCA_032468135.1 Calamaria suluensis
TATTATTATTATTATTATTATTATTATTATTATTATTATTATTATTATTATTATTATTATTATTATTATTATCTGATGAAATGATACCTAAAGCCTCTTCAGGGTTTGAAGCACCAATTTTGCCCATTAAACAAATCAGTGTGGGTTGTTAAAACACAATTACACATAACTTGCAACTTCTTACAGTAAACCCATTGATTTTGCTTGTCAGAGGATAACAGAACACCACTAATCAGGATCATGAGATCATGAGTGTGGGATGCTGCAACAATCATCAATATGTAGCAGTTGGTAATATCTTTATTGGTGTAACTCATTTTTCTGCATCTTCATACCCACATGAACCTCTGCAGTGTGGTCAGTAAATGTGCTCCAATGTCTGTAAAAGATGAATATCTGCTTTTACAGTGCCATGGTAACTCTGGAGGCTCAGGGAACAAGTGGTAAGTGAGGATCACCTACACAACTAAACATCCCAATAGGTCCTGAAACCTTTTTTCTTTAATAAAGTACAGAATTAAGTACAGTTGAACCTGCTTAATACATGGATGGTGCACCAATAGGAAATATTGGCAGGAGACTCTGTGTTAGTCCGGACTCATTGATCTCCAATCTCCTCTTTAGGACCTTAAGTGATCTCGCACCCAGAATGTCTGGAGGGAAGCTGTTCCAAAGGAATTAACCTCCGCCTGAAGGAGACTTTTTAGATCTTCCCACCAGCAGAAAGTTGCAGCCACCCATTGAACAGCCTGCAGCACCGGTGGACTTGCATTTGGGGAGGGGAGGGAGCTGCAGGAGTTGAGATGCTTCAGCCTGGTTGCTTCTCTGCTTCCATATCAGGGAGGAACCCAAACAGCCTGAATTGCTCCCAGCCTCTCCTACCTTCTGCCCCCCCACTCACCTTCCAGATGCTGCTCCGACCCTGGGAAGAGCCCAGAAGCCCCTCTGCACATACCACCTCCCTCCCATGGGACATCCGGAAGAGGAAATTCCTCCCTTCCTTTCTAGCAATGATGTACTCTATGGTTTTAACTCCTTTAAGCTCAATCACACATGGCTATTAAGGGCTTTATGATGTTGGCTTTGTCTCTATCTAGGGTGTTTGTAAGATGTTTTCAATGATTAAATGCTATCAGGTCCTTGTCTAGTCGTAGCAAGCTACCGTTGCAACTGAGCCATGTGAAATGTGACATTTGTGAAGGTTATGTATATGCTGAGCCCTAAATGTTTATGAAGTTCTTACAGAATAACATAGAGTTGGAAGAGACAAACTCTCCAAGCAGGGGACCCTATGACGTGCAAGCAGAATCTGTGATTAGAAAGGCAACATCATGTGTGCGCCATCTTTTGGAGCTCAAAGGAACTAAAACCATGCACTACAGTATTCAAACCATCAGCTGGAAGGTGAGTTGAAGGAAAGTTGGAGGAGAGGCCAGAAGTAAGTTGGGCTGTTTGGTTCGGATGCTGCCAGCCGATGCACATTTATGATGGTCGCAAGATCCCAGCATCATAATCCTGATATGTGACCTTCCCAGCTAGTTTCTCCTAGGCAAAGTCAGTGGGGATTCCGGCAGGAAACTGGAAGGGACAGTCACATGAAATTGTCTCTAACAACCCCCAGTGGTTTCCTTAAAAACTGCAGAGGAACAGATGTAAGTTGCCACTGTCATGTGACATCATGCTTCATGATGGGACTGCTCAATGATGCAGATGCCAGTCCCAAATGTATGGAGTCCTTGAATGGGGATGTCACCAGAGGGATTGTGGACAGTAGGATTTTCTGTCCTTATTTGGAGCTGAGGCCTTCCATGGGTATAAGTGGTGTTTCAAATTTTGCAGAGGCTTTAGACATCGTTTCATCACTTAAAGCCCCACATCTATAGCTCAGAAGATTTGACATTTTTCAGGCTGAAAACACATATTGTTCACATAGAAACATTTGTAGGTGTGTGTATTTCTCCTCTGTATTCATGTATCTGCAATTGTACAATCTGTCCCCAGCACTTCCAGATATGCCACTATGTGAAAAAGAAAGTACACCCTCTTTGAGTTCCCTGGTTTTACGTATCAGAATACAGTAAAAATCATCCTGTCCTTTTTAAAGGAAGTAAATAAATGTTATTCTTTTATAAATTGTATCCAATGCAATACCAAAGTTTGAGCCTGTCTTGTTTGCTTTTTCCTGATGTAAAGTAATTGCAAATGGTAGTCCATAAAGACAATGCATTGCTAAAACCTTCCAAGGGGCAGGAACGTATTCTTTGGGCAAAAATCATTATCAGTGAGAGAGGAAGAACAGGCTGAAGGTGAAAATTACAATAAAACAGGATAAGACACAGGATTATATACAGGGGAGAAACCTTTCATATCTCCAGCCTGTGGATGATACTTCAGGCATAAACCATATCTTATTGCACACAAGAAAATTCACATGAGGCAAAAGTTGATGAAGTTAGAGTAGACCTGAAATTAATTTCTGATCTCCCATTGAAAGTGTTAGGGAAAGAGGGCAGTGAGGAATGTAAGAAGGAAGGTGGAGTAGATTATCTGGGTTAGTCACAATATGTATTCTTCCATTGGTCGAGGACAGGTCTGGGAGCACCTGGAGTAGTTTGGGCATTGCCTCAAGATGAGATGGTTGGGGAATGTAATCAACCGATGGGAGGGATATGGGGTTTTGGAGGTTTGACTTATTGATGGGAAACCTGAATTGGCAGGTTCGGTTTCTCACTTGCTGTGCCGGTATACCTGCTCTAACAAATGAGACTTTGAGAAATGCCTGTCTTGGAGTTCTTAATTGGAGGAAGAGGTTTTTATGGAACACTGACATTAATCCAAATATCACACAACTTGTAGCAGCACCCCATTGGGGCTTCCCAGGGTTGCTAAGCCCCCGCATCAACCTCAGAAATTATCTAGTTCAAAGACCTCAGCAAAAATGGATTGGAAAGAGGACAGAGAAGAAGGAGCCGTACTTGCAGCTGTTGAAGACATTACCACTGTCTTGCCATCTCCCCCACAGGCTAGTGAAAGTGATGATAATGGCAGGGGGCTAGGAGCCATACAAAAAAAATATGAATTTTTGAGAAGTTTGCCTCTCTGAGCCAATTACAGAAAGGGAGATTGAACCAGGACCGCTGCACTTCCATCCAGCTGGAGTCATCCCACAATCAGAGGTGGAGAGAGGGTACCGCTGTAAGGTCCAGAGAACCCCAACAGTAGAAAGTGTTGCCTGAATCTCGAAGCCAGAGTTTGGTTGGCCTGCCTGAGCAATTTGAACGAATGGGAGTGAGTAACTATGCCCCCTTTTCTCCCCTGAGGCCCCAGCTAAGCTGGAATTTAGTGCAGCCCACCTTCACTTTCCCCTCTCTGGAGCCTGAGGGAAGATCTGGGTGGGGCCTGGGGCATCCTAGCCCATATAGATCAGTTTGGGGTTATGTATGAAGGAAGCCGGAACTTAATTTCAGCCATTATGGATGGGATGAATAAAGGCGAGGCAGCTGAATGAGTCACACAACTACACAAGAACGGGGCAGCTGAGTTAAATGATGCCCGTGGTTTCATAGCCCTGCTTTGGGCCAGATTTGATGACCCAAGCTGAGTGGAAGATAATGAAACAAAGATTAAGATAATGAAGCAAGGGAGTAGGCCTATGAAGGACTTTGCGCAGGATTTTAGGCGAGTTGCAGGAACCCTTGGGCATTGGCCCGATCACATTCTACTGCGCTATTTCAAAGAGGCCATTGATCGGGAAGTCAGAAAAGCCTGTGGGATCTGGGGGTTTCCTGAAACCCTGCATGACTGGTATGCTCTATCCATCGCCCTGGACAAAGAAGTTCACCCCCTTCACCAAACTTCCACAGAGAAGCCAAATGAGCCCCCTCCGGCCAGATGTCCACTCTCTAGACCTGCGGGTGTTTCTCCCTCTCCATCGGGCGGGGAGAAACAAATCCTTTCATTGTGGATAGATGGGCCATCGAGCTTCTGAATGCCTAGCACCTGCATCTGTTCCTCAACAGTAGTCCACTATGGCCATCCAAGAGAGAAGGGTTACAAGGAAGGCCCCAGACACTAGTAAATTCACCTGGCCAACTGTAGAGCTTCCTCTCCCCACTGAAGAGACTGAAGAACCTCTGCCTGCAAAGACCCCTCCTGACGAGCCTGATCAGGAAGACGATCCAATGGTGAGTTCACCCATCCCCATTTTTGCAATTACACTGAACCTGGTGGTGCAAGAAACTGGAAAGGAAGGGGTCAGCAATAATAAATAAAGGCTGTAGTAGGTGTTTAATTGGACTTACGATTGAGACAAAAGCGCTAAAATGCCCAATTAAGTTTACCAGGTAGATGGGTCACTCATTAGAGGGGTACCAGCCACCCAAGTGACTGAAGCAGTGAGGCTGGAAATTGGGAGGCACAAGGAACTGATAAGATTTATAGTGACTCCCAAGATGTCAGAATCAGTTATCTTGGGCCTGTCATGGCTGGACAAGTTGGGCCCTATCATTAAGTGGGAGGATGGATTGCGAAAAGTCATAATTGACAATGGCCCATTACCATTGATTGAGAAGGAGGGAGAGAAAGACGAGAGGGAAGTATGGAGGGAGAGAAAGAGATGAAGGAGGGAGGGAGAGGGGAGAGAGAGAAAGAGTCACCCAGTCACATGACCCACCCACCACCAAGCCACGCCCACAGAACCAGTAGCAACAAATTTTACATTTCAATCCTGCCCCTCCCCTTTTCCTGTTTAAAGCATGCAGCTTATCTCTCTCCCCAAAGCCCCTGTTTGCTGTTTGTTTTTCAGCACAGCATCCTGTCAAAGCACTCAATCTCTATCTCCCCCTCCCCCTTTCCCTGTTTAAAGCTTCACAGTTTTAACCAACTTCTACTTAGCATAAGCTCTATTGGCCCTTATGTTTAAGGTGACCACCCGTCCCGCTTTTCACGTGACAGACCCACTTTTTGGCCAAAAGTCCCGTGTCCCGCACCATCTTTGAAAAGTCCCGCTTTTGTTGTTGTTGTTGTTGTTGCTCAGAGCAGTGAAGCAGAAAGCAGGAAGGTAGGGTTTTCGGCGGTGCAACACCATTGATGGGGTGGTGGTGGACAGACTGGTGCATGCGTGGCTAACCCCCGTCAACGGTGACGCGCCACCGGAAACGCTGGCCGGGCTGACAGGAGGCCTGGGCAATTTTTAAAACTCCCGGTTTTTTTGGTTTTTTTCCTCGCCAGCCCCCCCCCCCCCATCGACGATGTCCCACCGTGGGACTTGTTAAATCTGGTCAGTTTTCTTATGTTCCCTCCATGCGGTTACAGCTGGCACCTGGCTTGCTAGAAGAAATTTCCTGACAGTAAAAACAATTAATCAGTGGAACAACTTGCCTCCAGAAGTTGTCAATGCTCCAACAGTGGAAGTTTTTAAGAATATGTTGGATAATCATTTATCTGAAGAGGTGTAGGTTTTTCCTGCCTGTGCAGGGGGTTGGACTAGATGACCTCCAAGGTCCCTTCCAACTCTGTTATTCTATTCTATTCTATTCTATTCTATTCTATTCTATTCTATTCTATTCTATTCTATTCTATTCTATTCTATTCTATATTCTATTCTATTCAACATTTAGCTTTTCTCCTGTGAGAAATGTGGAACTGTAAGTAATATGCACAGGTGTTTACGGAAAGTGACAGTTAGGGAAGTTGTAAAATGTGTATGTGGTTAGAAGCCGAGATGGGTTGCAGCAGGTTCTGAGCAGTTCTGGAGGACCGGTGGTGGAAATTTGCAGTAGTTCGGAGAACCAGTAGTAAAAATTCTGACTGTTCCTGCCACCATCTATTATCTGCATCCCCAATCCCAGCTGTTTGGGAGGAAATGGGGATTTTGCAGTAACCTTCCCATGGAGTGGAGTGGGAATGGAGATATGCAGTACTCTATCCCTGCCACGCCCAACAAACCATGCCACACCCACAGAACCGGTAGTAAAAAAAGTGTGAAGCCCACCACTGGTTAGCAGAAAAGTATCAGGGGTAGTTTGATATCAGCTCATGCCCCTTGATTTCTAGTACATCCATGTAGGACTTGCTGCGTATCATTGTACTCATTGCAATGGGTTGTTAATGCAAGTGTATTACTACTATTATATCTTTTATATTTATTCATTTCTTATGTTCCAAATCATTAGAAGCTATAAACCTCTTATCTTAAAGTAGGAGTGATTGCTTGTCTTGTTGCCTTTGTTTACTATTGGAATTTTCTTATGACATACGTGTTGCATGTTTTTAAAGACGGCTTATCAGTGGTGGGATTCAAGTAATTTAACAACTGGTTCCTCCTAGTGACAGGTCGGGTGTATGTGGCTAGAGGGGGTCATGTGACTGATTCAGTGTCGTCAACTCGACATAACTCATGGTAAGTGGGCGGGCGCAGGGGGACCGATGCTGCAGAGACAGTGCAATTTCCTACGTACGATTCCAAGCCCCTTTCCACCACCCCCTGCTCGCCCCTGACAAAATAAAAGCCCATCTAAAGATTATGACTACCTGCCAAGCACATTCTGGCAAAAGGAGACTATGGGAACACAATAGAAGGACTGATGGAAATACCCCATTTTTTTTTTTACCTCCGTTAGGCTGTCTGTGCCACACTGGATCAGGAGGAGGAGGAGAAAGAAGCCTACTCTCTCTGTACACACCGGCACAATGGTGGATCTCTCTTCCAAATCATCTTGAGGGGTAAATTGGGAAACTTGAGGGGTAAATTGCACACCCTGCATGTTTTGTGCATGTTGGCAAAAGAAAACTAGGGGAACAAAATAGACGAGCTGATGGAAATGCCCCATTTTCTGCCTCCATTGGGCTGTCTGCTCCACGCTGGATCAGGATGGGGAGGTGGGGGGTGGAAAGCCCATTCCTTCTGTACACACCAGCACAACAGCGGATCTCTCTTCCAACTCATCAGTTCGGGCATCAGGAGCTTGAGGGGTAGAGTGTGTACCCTTAAACTGCTTGCCTGGCTGCCTCTGCAGCCAACAAGCAAGATCCAAGTTCAAATATATTTTATTTCAAAACAATTTTATTGGTATTTTTAGGTAAGAAAAATGGTAACGGGAAAGGGAAAGGTTTAAAATTAATTTAGTTACACGACAACTTCTTTCTCAAGGATAAAAGGTTAAATACATCCTAAATTCATAATTTTAACATGGTTATAATTTTTACATTTGTCATTTACCGTTGACTATCAAGAAAATATTTTAGTTCCAGCATTTTCATATTCATTAATTCAAATAGTTATTTACATTTTCAGTTTTCTATTTACCATTTTCATGTTTTATCAAACACATTAAACATGCCTCATTAATCTTGTGATCTCAATCTCCTGGGCTACTGCCCCCCCCATCTCTGGATCCTAGCTGTTGGACCTCCTCCCTTCCCGTCTCTTTTGGTCTTGCCCCTTCTTCCCGTCCCCTAGGCCCCAGTTCTTCACTTTCTTGAAAGAATTTCTGTTTAGTGTAAAAAGCTTCTGCTTCTTCATAATTGTTTATATTTAATCTTTTTTCTTCCCAGAATACTAAGCCCTCTGGCATCAACCATCTAAAAATAATACTTTTAGCAAACAGTTTCTTAGTCAGAAACTGATATTTCTTCCTGGTATCACCCTCAATACGTCATCCCTTGCAGCTTGTCTCAAAAATTTAATATGGATTTCTGTGGGAACATTGTTCTTTCTAGCGTAAGTTGAATTCACTCTATAAATAAGGTCAATGTTCCTCCCCCAAACCAATGTTCTATCTACCCCAATAAAATCTGCCAAAATTTGACACATTATGTCCTTCAGATCCTCTCCCGCATCCTCCACCACATTTTGAAATCTGAGATAGCATAATATTTCTAACTACATTGGTAACATTGTATTCTCAAGCCTCTGATTCTCTTTTTGTAATATGTCCATTTTTTGTCCATCTTCTCTGTTCTGTCTTCCACTTTTTCTATTTTCTTTTTATTTTCTATTCTGACTTGTTTCATCTCTCTCATCTTTTGTCTAAACTGTGCAGCATCTTTTTGCATCTGATCAGTCAATTTATTTATAGCTTGTAGAATCTCCAACAGTGTTGTTCTGATTTCTCCTGTTGTAAAAGAGAGGCCGCTACCTGTTGCAGTTGAAAAGGTAGGAGCTGAGACCGAAGTCTGCTTCTTGGCCCGTTTAGGAGTCATTATTCCAGTCTCTGATGAAATCATATGATATATCAAACAGACCCACAGTCTAGAGTCCAAATTCCACTTGTTCACTCAGTCCAAATCTTGACAAAACCAGAGAAATGTCATTTTAAACCAAATCAGTTTTACACACGGGAAATAATCTGAAAAACCCAATGATCTCCTTTTTTCTTAACTGAGAATTTGCAATGCAAGGCAGAGGCAGTGATAGTCCCATGGAAAAGCCTGCCTCCAACAAGAGAGGAAAACACAGCTGTGCCTTGTTGTTGCCAAAACTCGGCTGGCCTTATCTCCCAAGGCCAAGTTCAAATATTCATTCAATCATGAAATTTACTTGTTGACTTATGTCAATCACAAATTCATAGAAAGGGTTATCAAATGTAGCTGGAAGTACTGGGGATGAATAATACATATACACATAGATGTGGGTACACTCATATTTTTTATCTAATTTTAGAGGGAGTGGGTGAGGCCTAATTGATAAAATGATAATAAGATTCTCACCAAGATTTAAAGGACCATTGTTGGCCATGGAAGGCCACCCATCCAAATAAGAAAAAAGGCAAGAAATACTGTCCACAACCACACAGGTGACATCCCAATTCAGGCAATCCTCACTTACTGAAAGCCATTGGGACCACCGTGGCCATTTCTAAATGATGTGACCATTAAGTATGACATCACTTAACCATGCCAACTTACAATATCCTTCACCAAATCACCATGATCTGCTCAGAGCAATGTAACATGACTGTGATTTGTAACCTCCTGTCAATTTCCAATTCATTTGCTATGTTGGAAGCCAATGGTGAAGGTTCTAAAAGGTGAGTATAAAACGCAGATTGTCAGACAGCTCAGGTCTGTTAGAACCCTGACTGTTGTTCAATAAAGACCTGTTGTCACTGAAGAGATTTGGTTGTATCTTTCCTTCACCAATCATACAATGGTCAGAACGTTTGAGGAAAGTTTTATTATTAAACTTATGTACTTGAGGCAACTCTGTCTTTCCTAGCCCTAGCATTTATAGCAATACTGATGCCACCCAATCGTCAAAAGCTTGTCAAAAGCTATAGATAGTTCTAACACAATGCATTAGTGAAAATTATTTTTCACCATTCTATTTTTTATGTGTCATCACTAAATGGGGATACAACAAACTTTTGTCACCAATGTGGTGCTACCATCCCCAGATTGCCATCAAAGGGTAACAAGCAGGCCTTCCAAGAAAAAGGGATCCCGGCAGGTGTTGCTAATAGAGATTCTCAATACTTTTTTCTCCTCAGCTCAATATTCCTACAGCTCTTCTTCATCGGGTCCATTTTCAAGGCAGAAGGTAGCGAAACAGAGCAGTTTCTCCCTCTCCCATGTGACAGGGACCCAGAAGCAGCCACCATTTTGGCCCTGAGGCAGGTGTGACAAAATGGCAGCTGCTTCCACAAATCCATCACGTGGCACAGGGTTGCATTCTGGATACATTAAAAAAAAACGGCTATTTCCAGGAAACAGTCATGAGGCCCAGGCATGTGTCTCCTGCACTCTTTCCCTATCATGAGGTTTCAAGATCTTCAAAAGATGATGAGGAGGAGGAGGGCGTGAGGCCTAGTGGGGTGGGAGTCAGGCTTAAGGACTGCAGAGACCCAGTGGGAGTGAAAAGGCCTGTGGGGGAGGGGAGGGGTTCAAATCTCAGAAAAAGGTGCAAGAAGAAGCCAAGGCTTCTTAAAGAGTTACCAGGCTTTATTTGTAACAATAGGAAGCTAAGGTTGGACTAGCTCAGTGTAGCTGACCACTTTGGAGAGTGAGCAACTTCTGAGGCACTGCAGCTCTTTTATACGTGAGTTGCCAGTGGCTGGCCAATCAGAAGGTGTCTATTTCCCGGTGGCTGTTTCCTTCCAAAGTGTCCAATCAGTTGCTCTCTATTGGTCACATGCTTGCTGTCTGCAACTATCAGAAGGGGTTGGGATAGAGAAGGCCTTTGGAAGGCAAGCCAGGGCCTGTACGATGTCAGCAACCCTGAGGAAACCACTGTTCTGCTTAATGATTCACAAATTTATTTAAAGGCCACATAACAGAGAACAGAGGGTTGGGGGTATTTTCTTACGGGCTGTTGTAAAACTTACATTTTCCATTTTCTTCTCCCCATCTAAAGGTCTAATCCTAAGACATGTTTGAGTAAAACCAATTTAGGCAGAATTCAAATAGTAAATTTCTAAACTACAATTTCAAGGGGAGATCAGAAACTAATTTCAGGTCTTCTCTAATTTAATCAAATTTTGCTTCATGTGAATTTTAGTGTGTGCAACAAGAGATGATTTACGCCTGAAGTATCGTACACAGACAGGACATATGAAAGGTTTCTCCCCTGTGTGTAAAACTACATGACTCATAAGGTTAGAACTAGTACTAAAATCTTTCCCACAATCTGGACACTCATACGGCTTCTCTCCTGTATGAGTCCTCTGGTGTATCAAAAGGTTGTAATTTTGACTGAAACTTTTCCCACAATCAGGACATTCAAATGGTTTCTCTCCTGTATGAGTTCTCTGGTGTTTCACCAGGTAGGAATTCTGACTGAAACTTTTGCCACACTGTGAACACTCATATGGCTTCTCTCCTGTGTGAGTTCTCTGGTGTGCCACAAGGTAGCAATTCTGACTGAAACTTTTCCCACAATCAGGACATTCAAAGGGTTTCTCTCTTGTGTGAGTTCCCTGGTGTTTCACTAAGCTGGAATTCTCAGTGAAACATTTCCCACAATCAGGACACTGAAAGGGTTTCTTTCCTGTGTGACTTCTCTGGTGTTTCACTAGGCTGGAATTCTCAGTGAAACGTTTCCCACAATCAAGACATTGAAAGGGTTTCTCTCCTGTGTGAGTTCTCTGGTGTTTCACCAGGTAGGAATTCTGACTGAAACTTTTCCCACAATCAGGACATTCAAAGGGTTTCTCCCCTGTGTGAGTACTCTGGTGAATTATCAGGTGGGAATTGCGACTGAAACTTTTCCCACAATCAGGACATTCAAAAGGTTTCTCTCCAGTATGGATCTTCTTGTGTAACACTAGGTTGGAATTCTGACTGAATAGTTTTCCACACTCATAACATTCAAAGGGTTTCTCTCCTGTGTGAGTCCCCTGGTGTATCAGCAGGCTGTTATGCCAACTGAAACTTCTCCCACAATCAGGACATTCAAAGGGTTTCTCTCCTGTGTGAGTGTTTTGGTGTCTTACTAGGGTGAGCTTGTAATGGAAACTTTTCCCACAATCAGAACATTTAAATGGTTTCTCTCCTGTGTGAGTCCTCTGATGTCTCACCAGGCTGGACCTCCGAGTAAAACTTTTCCCACAATCAGGACATTCAAAGGGTTTCTCTCCTGTGTGCGTCCTCTGATGGCTCACCAGCTCAGAATTCTGATTAAAATGTTTCCCACAATCAGGACATTCAAAGGGTTTCTCTCCTGTGTGCATCCTCTGATGCCTCACTAAGTTGATGTTTTTGCTTAAGTGCTTACCACATTGGGAGCACTTGTAGGGCATCTCCCTTGTGTGGATCCTCCCATGAACCAAAAAGGAGCAGGTCTGACCAGAGCTGTTACCACATTCAGATAATTAGTATGGCTGTTCACCAGAGTGGATTCTCCCCTTGTCATAATCACTTGTCATTCAAAGTCTCCTTTTCTCACAATAGGTACATATATGAAACTTTTCTATGACAGATATTCTTAAGGTGAAACATATGGGTGAGCCCTTGTCTTGTGGTGCTCTAGAGGATTTAAGCACTTACTGCCTGCCCTATATGCCTATCCAATTGACCTTTTCCTCCTCACTGACTTCAGGATATTTCCCTCTTTTTCTGAAATGGAAAAATTATTCTCGGATCTATTTCTGAAATGAATTCCGAATACTCTACTTTTTCCAACTTGAAATAACTTCTTCGTTTTCTTTCTTTTGTCTTTCACCTACTGGGGAAGGAGAAGAATTTTGTGGTTTTTCTGAAAGAAGAGGATAATATTTTTGTTTCTCTCTCAATTTGCTTTGGTTTTCAATGTTCCTTGTTATTTTCAGTTATCCAGTGTGGTCTTATTGGCATCATCTTTGTCTGTAGGATTGAAATGAAAATGTAGCTTTTATTGTTTGTTAAAGTGTTGGAAAAGAAGTGAAAAAGTATACATTACAGTGAAAAAGCAAACATGCCACAATATTAGAATAATATCTTATATGAATTGTGAATCATTCTATTACAGGATCCAAGTTCCATTATTCATTCAATCATGAAAGTCACTTGTTGACTTTTGCCAGTCATAGATTATCACCAAGTACAGTTATGTGGAAAACAAAGTACCCCTCTTTCTTCCTTTAGTATGAAGAGGATAAGTAGCTGCCCAATCCTGCTAATCAAGTGCTCTTGATGAATTACCATCAGCAAGCATGGCTGTATCTATATAAGCCAAAGTTCTAGGAGTTTGCTGGTCTCTGGCATTGAGGTTGTGTTAAATGCCAAAGTGTAAAGATGGCAGCAGGGACCATAGAGAAGCAGTTTGTTACTGATAATCTACAGTGCATTCCAAAAGTATTCAGACCCCCCTTCATTTTGTCTATTTTTTTATGCAGCGGCCTGATTGTGATGACCCCACTCAAAGTCATTAACCAAAAACAACTGGCAGCAAACAAAAAGTAGGTGACAGGCTTTAATAATTCAAACTGAAAGTTCCTCCATTCTGGAATGTAAAAGAAATAACAACACTGGGAATTCTGCCAAGCTGAACGCTGGCCCCAGCCCAAGGGTCATTAAAAGATAAGCAAGCTAGGAGTCCTGAAATAATCTCATGGTTAGCATTCTGAAGAGAGAGACCAGGCAATGATTTCACAATTTGACTTCCGCAAAGAGCACACAGTGTCAACAGTGAAAAAACCTTCTCTGTGTACTGTTTTCAAAGTTGCCAAAAAGGGTTAGCAAATAGTTAATTTGACCAAGGAATGTAACTGGGAAAGATGTTGCAAATGATTAGGTGTGTGTCATCAGCATACTACT
>JANHFP010183236.1:0-13213 GCA_032468135.1 Calamaria suluensis
GATCACCTTTGGTGGGGAGGTAACAGAGTTCTGCGTGTCTTTGGCATTTAGTCATGCCGGCCACATGACCACAGAGACGTCTTCGGACAGTGCTGGCTCTTTGGCTTTCAAATGTAGATGAATACCTCCCCCTAGAGTCAGAAACAACTAACACATATGTGTGAGGGAAACCTTTACCTTTACACCACATGAAAACTACTTGGAAACTACAAATGGTTTAGAAGGTGGCAGCTCTAGTATAAATAATTCCATCTGGAAAACAACACTGCTTGGAGAATTATACTGATTGTGGGGTACAATTTCAGCCAGTGGTTGTCCTTATTCTGGGTACAATTTCAGCCAGTGGTTGTCCTTATTGGATCCCTACATGGCTCAGAACCTAGATATTTCAGAGAACATGTATCCCAGGGTTGATGACTATTAAATAAGATCTAGAAGAGTAACCCATAGAATCTCATTTTCTCCACGGGTGCTTCCTTCTCTGTAAAAGTATATCCTCAGAGGACAGAATGGTATGGGGCTGTTAAATTTCCAAAAATCAGTAATTGTTAATTACCTTGTGAGAGGATTAGCACATAGGAATAAAGGGGGAAAAACAGATATCCCATTCACAAAGGAAGGAAAGTTCTGGAAATGACAAGCCAGGTTTGGGCACATCATTTATCGTACTTTGCTTGAACAAGAGAATGTATAAAGTAACCATACAAAAGACCCCTACTTCTAATTCTCGTCCCCCACCCATTGTTCCCCACTGCCCAGTGTAAGCAAGAATACTTGGCCACTAAAAATACTTGCTATCAAATGCTGAGAAGAAAATGGTCTTTTTAACTTCTTGCTTAATATTTCTCCATCTCCATGTATATAAATGATTGTGTTCCATTTAGACACTTGAAGAAGAAAGATCAAGAAGAGTTCAAATAAATTTATGCAGGCAATTTTATACTTTCCTAATATAGCTACAAATGAAAACCAAGCAATTCAGCTTCTTTACCACCTCTGTGCCTTCAACCTGTAATACTTCTCCAGCTTTACATGGGCCATCCATGCTGACAAAAGTTAATTCCTCAATCATTAATTTGCTTTTCTTCTGCTTCACCAGTTCACTTTCTGTAAAAAGAAATGTCTGTGCTTTTCAAAAACCATATCTTAGTTATATTTAGCTACTGTTTCAGAAATAGCAAACATCAAGGATTTTATGAGGTAGAATTTGAATATTTTGAACACGCCAAGTTTCCCATGCTATAGATATCCTCAGAGGCGCAAAGGAAACAAACAAACAAACAAACAAACAAAACAACAACAACAACAAGCATCGTGATATTCAAACACAGGCCACATGATTAAAATGTGTGCATCCAATGTGCACAAATACAAAAGACAATGATTTTGCATTTTTTGCATTAGCACAGCTTATATCAAGTACATATGATAACTGTTCATTCAGAAGATAGATCAGAAATGTAACATCACAAAATTATACAAAGTCTTCTGTGTTCCATAAGTGGGAACCCTGTGTCAGGGTTGAGGACAAGGTCTCTCTGGACTCTGTATATCTTTAAGAGCTCTATGGAAGGAGGTTACTGCAATTATGCTAATTGCAGTTAGGTATTATATAAGTGACCGAGTAACTCAGTTCTGGTGGGTCAGATGATAGGAACTTGCTGATGATGCAAGTTGCTATGTAGACTGACTCCAAGGCATATTGAGCTAGCTGATGCCAGGCTATGCTCAACAAGCCAGCTATGAAGGTTGGTACTTTAAGTCTGATGTAAGACTATGCGTTATGTTCCTTTAACTTGTAAATAGTTATGTATGATTAAAGTTTTTATTTTATCACACACTATGTTATAGTGTTGTTATTGCTTTGTGCTGATACCAGACAACTACTCACCAATTCCGCACTAGAGAACCAACCCCAACAGTATATGAAGGATAGGGGAGAGAGAGAGAGAGAGAGAGAGGCAGACAGAGACAGAGAGAGACAGAAACAGAGAGACAGAGACAAAGAGAGAGAAAGAGATGGAAAATCTCAGCACACTGTTGACAAGAGTTGGTCTTTTGATCTCTGTTTCGACAGTCCAGAGTCTTGTTCCTTATGTGTCACCTTCCATCAACTTGGACTAATGTTCCCGGGAAGATTTTAACGCCCAGAAAAACTGGCTGCCCCCCACCCCGGCAAGCTCTGTTGAATATCTTGGAATAAACATACCACTATCTCAACATAAACTAAAGTTCAGTTGCTTAATGATATGCTTGGAAGTGGAAGGTTTACTGTTGAGGTTGAAAAATCAGATTTCTAACCTCAGAATCAATGTCCAGTATAATGCCAGGAATGAGTTCATTGAGGATTTAGGATTTGTAAGTAGATGAGATAGCATGTCCAATGGTCTGGGAAGATTCTCAGTCATCCAGGTCATGAAAAACCGCAATTTCCTACAATTTTGGGGCATGAAATAGAGGGAAACCTAAATATACATCCTAAATGAGTTTGGTGCCAAAATTAGGTTAATCGCCACCATGCTAAGCTGCTAAGGTCCTGACCTCAGCAAGGAGAAAGAGCTCCTAGACCTTACTTCCAACAGTAAACAATTATGATAATATTTTTTTTAAAAGGATCCCATCCAGTTTAATCATATTTGCTTCTTGGCTGCAATTAATTATTGCAATCTGCGTGCACGTGCGAAGAGTGCACTATTTCATTTATTTATTGTTTATTAAATTTATATGCTATGTATCTCGCTATCTAAAGTGACTCTGATTGTGCAATATAAAGAAAAGCAAGTTAAAACTACAGCAGGTTAAATGAATGAGAAAGGAGTTAAATGGAATGGAAGAATAAGAACGGAGTGGAGTAGAATGGAATAGAAATACTATTCTATTTCTATTGTATTCCATTCCATTCCATTCCATTTATTCTATTCCATTCCATTCCACTCTAGAACAGAAGAATAAATAGAATATAGAAAATGGAATATGGAACTGAATATAGAATAGAATGGAATAGAAAATAAAATATCGAACAGAAAACTGAACATACTGTAGAATAGAATGGAATGGAGTGGAATGGAATACAGAATATAATAGAATATAGACATAGAACTGAATATAGAATAGAATAGAATGGAATGGAAAATATGGTATAGAAAATAGAATATAGAACAGGGAACTGAATATAGAATAGGATGGAATGGAGTAGAGTGGAATGGAATAGAATATAGAATAGAATAAAATAGAATAGAATAAAATATAGACATAGAACTGAATATAGAATAGAATAGAATAGAATAGAATGGAATGGAATGGAATGGAATGGAATGGAATGGAATGGAATGGAATGGAATGGAAAGGAATGGAATGGAATAGAATAGAATGGAATGGAATGGAATGGAATGGAATGGAATGGAATTCTTTATTCACCATATGTGATTGGATACACAACAAATTTGTCTCCAGTGCATAAGCTCACAGTGTATGTATATATAGGTCATGTAAGGTTGTTTTGGCATGCAATGCTCTATGGCAGCATTCTGAGAAAAGAAGTTGAAATAAAGTATGTCAGGGATGTGAGAGGTATCCATGTTGTAAACCAGGGGTCATATCCAGCAGGTTCTGACAGGTTCCAGAGAACCAGTAGTGGAAATTTTGAGTAGTTCGGAGAACTGGCAAATACCACCTTTGGCTGGCACCAGAGTGGGGGTGAGAATGGAAATTTTGCAGTCTCCTTCCTCTGCCACGCCCACCAAACCGAGCCAAACCAAGCCATGCCCACAAGCCGCACCCACAGAACCAGTAGTAAAAAAAATAGATTTCACCACTGCTACAAACCATAAGATGGAAGCAAATAAATTTAGAAAACTGGGGTTTATCATAGCTAATTTGGCTCAAGTGTTTTCTATTAATCTCAAAAGAAACAAATGTGATAAAGTGATCACAGATATAAAAAAGGAAATGCTCACCCTCCAATTTAAGGAAAGCAATATGAGAGTAACAGAAGAGTTTAATTTCTCTAATTCACCTCTCTTTTCCAGGATTTTTTTTTTTCGTTCTGAGATCTCAAAGTCATTTTTGAAGGAGGATTTGTGTTCAAAGTGAAATGAATGCATTAAACTCCATTTTAAGATTTAATGTTGTCATTTTATTTTCTGTCTCCATCTAAAAGATTTGTTGAATGGTATACTCTCCCCATTCATTTTGATGGCCTAAAGAACATTGAAGTTTGAAAAAACATTGATATTAACCAGGACTCTGGATTTCAGTTAAAGCTAGATTTGAAATGGTAATATGAAACAGCTTGTAAAAGACAGATTGAAATAAATTTTGTTTAGTTATTAGCCTTGATTATAAATAGCCAGAAGAAATGCCCAGTTTCACCCAGGAGTGAAAAAGCTGTGGAGAAAAAAGAATTGCATATTTCCAAGGTTAATTTCTGATTACATATCTGTAGGTCAGTAGTTTAGTCCAATCCTTCGTATTCTAAATGCTTAGCTGGACATGAAAAATATCTACAGATTTAGCCCAAACCTCATTTTTCTCTATTGTTCCCTCTCGGCACATTTCATCTTCTCTCATAAAAGTAACATCTAATTAGAAAAGGTTGTCATTTTTCTATTCAGTTCTCTGATGAGAGTACAACTATTTCATGCTCATATTTATAAATCAGCTCTCCCATTCTGAAATTGCATTTCTAAGCTTTACATGTCTTGAATAAAAGCAAATGTATGACAGAATGAATAGAAAGTAACAGTTTTTCAAGGGGATTCCTCTCCTCTCCTCTCCTCTCCTCTCCTCTCCTCTCCTCTCCTCTCCTCTCCTTTCTTTTCCTTTTGCCTTGAATGAACAAAAGAAAAACCACTTCTTCTAATCTAATACATTTTCCAACTTGGACACCTGAGGGCAGTAAATTTTCACTCTTTGCCTTGCTCATCTTCCTACTGATTCTTTCAAAATAGGTATTACGGCTCTTGTACCATACGAAGAACAAGATTTGCTTGGGGATAAAGTAGCACAGGGTATCAAAAGATTATTAAATTAGGTCTAACAGGCAGAATGTTTACTATTGTTATTTTAAACTGATGTTTGATATTGTCCTCTAGGGTACTGATTAAAAGCACTAGCCTAAAAAAACAGCAGATTGCAAGTACTTGTACATAGAAACCAGTTGGAGAACTATGGGCCAGTCAGTCACAGTTCAGGAAAGAAGGAAATGGCAAATCACTTCTTTAATTGTCCTAAAGGTGCTTTTTTTCAAGAGGCAACCGGGCTTCCTTGTTTTTCTTTGAAGACATTTCACTTCTCATCCAGGAAGCTTCTTCAGCTGTGACTGGATGGTGGAGAATGGAAGGATTTATACTCCTTGCAGGCAATTCTTTTTAGAGAGTCATTGAGACCACCTGGAGGCTTATCTATGTCGTCAGGATCACCTGAGTGGTGCAAATAGCTGTGGAGCCTTCTTGGAATTGTTGAAAGGAATTGTGTTGTAGACTGATGATAGATGCTTTCCTATCCCTCCCTCTCTCTGACATAGACGGTCTCTTTGACCCCTCTTTCAAATATGTGATCCTCTTGGTCCACACTTTGGACAAAGATAAATCAGTTTCCTCTTGAGAAAAGCAGCTTTGGAACATCCATGACCTGGATCAGAGGTCTCCAACCTTGTCAACTTTAAGACTTGTGGGCTTCAACTCCCAGAATTCTTCAGCCTGCTTCTGGGAGTTGAAGTCCACAAGTCTTAAAGTTGGCAAGGCTGGAGACCCCTGACCTGGATGACTGAGAATCTCCATAGATACTTCTTTAATTTTTTATGTAAACTTAGTTTTAGATATCTTAACAAAAGTACTAGATTGTTGTCTATGATAGGGATGTGAAGGGCTTTAAAATCTTTTGTTAATTACCACGAACAACTGGTGATAAATAGCCATAATGAAAAATGAACATGAGCCAAATATGGAAAAGCAAGGACATCAGCCTGGCAACCAAATGTAGGTTAGCCTGTTCTATTGTGTTTCATGTAGCTACCCATCGTTGTGAAAGTAAATAAGCAAGACAGGAAGAAAATTGATTTGTTTGAGCTGTGGTGCTGGAGAAGTCTGCTGTGTATTCATTGGACAGCAAAGGTGACCAACAAGTAGGTACTGGAGCACATAACACCAAGCATGTCACTGGAAGGAAAAATCCCAAAATTGTGTCTGATTTATTTTGGTTACATATGGGGAAATTCACTGGGAAAAGCAATTATGTTGGGAAGAGTTAGTGGTAAAAGGATGCTAGGCTGTCAAAGGACACAATGGCTGGACACCATCAAAGCTGACACCAGCTTGGAAATGTGCTCACCAAGAATTGAACATGACCAAGTGGATAACATCATCATCCTCTCTGAAATGGCTGCTTCAAATGCAATACCAGACAAACATAGATATTATCCATACTTTGGCACTGTAACAGTGGTGAAATCCAACTTTTTTTTTTTACTGTGAGTGTGGCTTGGTGGACATGGCAGTAGAAGGATACTGCAAAATCTCCATTCCCACCCCACTCTGGGGCCAGCCAGAGGTGGTATTTGCCAGTTCTCCCAACTGCTCAAAATTTCTACTACAGGTTCCACAGAACCTGTCAGAACCTGCTGGATTTCAGCCCTGCACTGTAAACAGCATATTATGAAACATTGGCCATCATTATAAAAAGTGTTATTTACTTTGCAATTCCAGGAATATGTTTTTCAGCTTTCTGTTAAGGTCAGTTGAAGATGATCGGTAATCTTCATATACCCTGCAACAAAAGCAGCAACAGAGTTATGTGAAAAGAGTATATACATAAAATATGACTTTACCAGCATTGATATTATTTGTTTGCTTAACTGAATATCACATGCAGACATTCAAAAGAATGCCAGCCAGACTTAAGAGAGCAGGAGAGACTCCATTCAGATCCTTCTGCAGAAAAGATAAATATGTTTGCATCCTCCTGTTAATGTAGGGTGGAGATTCCATACCCTGAATCTGAGGACACAATTTGTTGTCCTTGACTTATGCCTCTAATCTAGGAATATGTCTGTGTTGAAGCTTTAGCTGGATCAAGGCTTATGTATTTACAATTCCTGTCACCGCTTTATTTATTTAAAGAAATTTAGAGGCCATCCAACTTCCAATGATTCTGGATGGTTTACTATGAAAAAAAATAAGGGAAAAAAACAAGAACAAAATTAAAAATATAAGAAAAAGTGAAAACACGGGTGGTTTGAAGGCAAACTCATAAACAAAAAAGATGCCCGATTGGAAGTTTAGTTTTAATAGTCTCCAAAGCACCAGAGGGCAGGACAAGAAGCAATGAGTAGAAACTAATCAAGGAGAGAAGCAACTTAGAACTAAGGAGAAATTTCCTGACAGTGAGAAAAATTAATCAGTGGAACAACTTGCCTCCGGAAGTTGTGAGTGCTCCAACACTGGAAGTTTTGAAGATGATGTTAGATAACCATTTGTCAGAATTGGTGTAGGGTTTCCTGGCTGGGCAGGGGATTGGACTAGAAGATCTCCAAGGTCCCTTCCAACTCTGCTATTCTATGATTCAATATGCTAGAGAGAATAATCAGATCTTTAGCAGATTCTTGAATGTCATCAGAATGGGAGCAGACACACCTCATGTTTGCCATCAGATGATCCTGCCTGCTCTGTAGGATTCAGAGCAAGCCACTTCTACCCAATGTCACAAGATGGACAGAATCAACTGGTAGATGGACAGAATCAATTGGAGATGGTATCTCAATATTTGCTCATAGTATGTTCAAGAAAGGGCATGGACTTTAACTCCCTGTACTGCTCTCGCCCCCAAAGCATATTCCTTCGGGAGGAACCTGTTGGATGATAAAAAAAATGGCAAAACCTACAAGTGGTACAAAGGATCAGTGCCAAAACTAAGTGACAGTTCTTTCTAGTCCTACTTTCTTCTGAACTTCAAGCTGCAAGGAAGGGATTGGTCTCTTACCACAATATTAGTTCAGGAGGTTATCTATCTATAAAGGTCAAGGTTCTCCTTGTAC
This sequence comes from Calamaria suluensis, assembly GCA_032468135.1. Classification (NCBI taxonomy): domain Eukaryota; kingdom Metazoa; phylum Chordata; class Lepidosauria; order Squamata; family Calamariidae; genus Calamaria; species Calamaria suluensis. The sequence goes on from JANHFP010183236.1 coordinate 8,033, forward strand.
ATATGTGCTAGTCATTCCCAACTCTAGGGGGGCAGTGCTCATCTCCATTTCTAAGCCAAAGAGCCAGCACTGTCTGAAGACGTATCTGTGGACATGTGGTCTGCATGACTAAATGCCAAAGGTGAGCGGAACGCTGTTACCTTCACACCTATTTTTCTACTTACATTTTTATGGAAGCTGGGACAAGTAACAGGAACTCACTCCATTACAGGGATTTGAACTGCTGAACTGCTGACCTTTTGATCGACAAGCTCAGCATTTTAGTCACTGAGCCACCGCATTCCTATCTATCCATAGAGGTAAATTTTACAAATAATATGATGCTAGGCAGGATTTGGCTTTCTAGCCTGCCAGCTTCCCCCCTCCCCCTCCCTCCCTCCCTTCTTCATCTGATGTGTTATTTATTATTAAAGGGATCTTCTTTAAAAAAAAAAACCCAGAAGGAAAATTGATATAAATGGAGATACCAAAAATGTATTCATGCTTTTTCTTTCCTTCTTTTACAGCTTCTACATCTCATATAACTGAAAGGACTGTAAGGACACAGATACCTGGATCAAGAAAGCAGCATTCAGTAGGTCCTTCAATGGCATCATATAAGAGTCGTGGTGGTGCAGTGTGTAGAATGCAGTACTGCAGGCTAATTCTGCCGACTGCCAGCAGTTCAATTCTCACCGGCTCAAGGTTGACACAGCCTTCCATCCTTCCAAGGTCGGTAAAATGAGAAGCCAGATTATTGAAGGCAATATCGCCGGGAGCTAAAAGCATACCTTTTCCGCTTAGCTGGTCTGGGATAATTTTAATGGGGTTTTAAGGGAATAGTGTTTTAATAATTTTATAATAATTTTAAACAAAAATTTTATAAATTTAGAGCCAAATTTCCATATTTAATACGTTTTTAAAGTATGAAATGTTTTGATATGTTTTTTTAAATGAATAGTGGCTATACACCGCCCAGAGTCCATGAGGAGTTGGGCGGTATAAAAATTAAACAAACAAACAAACAAACAAACCCAAAGAGAGCAGATTATAGCTTTGTAAGGTAATGTGAAATGGGTCTCAAGTGTTGGGCGGAAAAAGAGGTCTGAACTAGAAGGGACTCTTGTAAATAAAATAAAATAAAATATAGAATATAGAATTACAGTGTTGGAAGGGACTTTGGAGGTCTTCCAGTCCAACCCCTGCTTAGGCAGGAAACCCCTATACCAGCGTTGGCAAAATGTTGTGGCACCAAGTGCCAAAACGGGAGAATACACACGCACATCTGTGCCGGAAACCAGAAGAGCAGCCGCCCGGTGCACATGCAAGTACCAAGAAGATGATCTTCCGGTTTCTGGCATGCGCACTGGCCACCTGGTCTTCTGGTTTCTGGCGTGCATGCATGCTCGGCCACCTGGCCAATGCGCCTGCATGCATCAGAAACTGGAAGATCATGTTCCCGGCATACACATGTGCACCGGGAAGCTGCTCTTCCGGGTTCCAGAATATTTGTGCACGTGAATACCAGCTGGCTGTCACACCAGAACCCAGAACATCAACGGGCGACAGGTCGCGTGCCCAGAGAGATGGCTCTGCATGCCACTTTTGGCACACCTGCCATAGGTTCACCATCATGGCCCTATACCATTTCAGACAAATGGTTATCCAATCTCCTCTTTAAAACGTCAGGTGTTTGAGTGCCCACAACCTCTGGAGGCAGGTTGTTCCACTGTCAGGAAATTTCTCCTTAGTTCTAAATTGCTTCTCTCCCTGATTAGTTTCCAGCCATTGCTTCTTGTCCTGCCCTCCAGAGCCTCCAAGTGCTTTGGAGAATAGCTTGACTCCCTCTTCTTTGTGGTAGCCCCTGAGATATTGGAACACTGCTATCATGTCTCCCCTGGTCCTAATTTTCATTAAACTAGACATACCCAGTTCCTGCAACCGTTCTTCATACAGTTTAGCCTCCAGTCCCCTAATCATCTTTGTTGCTCTTCTCTGCACTCTTTCTACAGTCTTAGATAGAAGGAGAGAAAAATCCAAGCAATTATGTCTGATCTGATTATTTTTTCCATTTCCTTTGAGTGTCTGGGGTCAGAGTGGTCCTGACTACAGCTAAGCAAATAAAGTTGCCAAACTTGGCAACTTTAAGATTTGTGGACTTCAACTCCCAGAATTCCTCAGCCAACAAGTCTTAAAAGTTACCAAGTTTGGAGAAGCCCTGATTAATAAAGGGATGAGCTGACCGAATATATAGGTGCACACAAGCAGAATCCAGAGGGGAGGAGGAGCACCTTGGAATCAGGCACGGGTTCCAAAATCACAAGGTGGATATTTGCTGATTTCTAGTTTAGGAAACATTAGCTTAAAGATGGGCAGTTGGGGCTTCTCTCATTTGAAGGGGGCATTCAGGAGAATCCCACGTGGGTTTTGGGTTTTTTTTATTGAAAAGCTTTAACAGTTTACAACAACATTTTCTCTCCCCCCCCCAACTTCCCAGAGTTCATACAAAAATCACACATAAAATTATAATCTAAAATATACTAAGTAACTCTATATCCAATATCCTCTTATTTCATTATTCTTTTTCATTCATATACTATTCACATTTTTTTAGTCTGATATTTGTTTTGAATATAAATCCACCTTTCCCATTCCAGTCCGTATTTTTCATTTGAATAGTCCTTCAAATAAGCTGAAATTTTTGTTATCTCTGTTAAGTTTATAACTTTCAATGTCCATTCCTCAATAGTCAGTATATCTTCTTTCTTCTAATATTGTGCCACCAAGTCTTGCTGCAGTTATTAAGTTTAGCATCAGTCTTGTTTCAATGTTTGTACAGTCTGTAATTATTCTTCTGAATAACTTTCAAAGGATGGACATTGTGATAGTAATATAAATAGCTATTAATCAATGATGAAGGGTAGTTTATATATATACAAATACAATTGTGTGCTATCATTTTGGCATCCCAGCCAAATTACATTTTTTCCATGAATCGTCAAGTGAACTAAAACTGGCAGCCACTATAGCGTGTTCAAAATATGTCCAAACTACTACACTTGCTATATTCAGTGTTTCAATAAAGGAGGATATTTGTAACTCAGGGTTGAAATAAGGTTGAAATAAGGTGGTGCTCTCTGAACTTGGTAGTTTTCTTGCAGATGTTACATTATCCAAATTAGGTAACATCATCAGTGCCAGTGATGAGATTACCCAATTATACACTGTTTTCCAATTTTGCATCTGAAAACAACTACACATAAATAGAAAGTATATACTGTATTCAGATTCACAGAAATATATAATGTTAAACTTTATATTCTGTTGAGATTTGGTCACTTAACTATATAATGTTAAACTTTATATTCTGTTGAGATTTGGTCACTTAACTATTTACCAACATGTATCATTTAACCAGAAGCATCTAAGTGCTTCTAGTTAATAGATACATGTTGTTGCTTATAAGATACAGGTTGTTTGTGTATAACTATCAAATAAATGTTGTGTCTATAATGTTTTCATTAGCAGAATGCATATGTTAATGTAGACAAATATTATAATAGGTTTTATTAATTTAAATTAAGCTTAATTTTTAAATGTAATCAAAACTAAGAACTATAAAATTTGTGTTCATCTTTTATTAGCAATGATTCAATTTAAATTTAATATTAAATTATAAAATAAAGAGAGATTAACTGAAATCACATGTATTATCTGGATGTGCACAGTTGCGTATGCAGAAAAAACTCTGACTCATTAATTTAAATGCTTGTGTTTGAACAAGATCCAGAGTCTACTAGTTGTGTTTACATGATTAACTGGATGGGAGCTTGAGATATCTCGTGAATCACAAATGGCAAACAAGTCAGCGTCCTGAATAGAATGCCACACACAAGATTTCCATACTTCTTCCTTATATGTGAAAAGGAAGTTCATAGTGTTGCCTACATCTATAATCATGTGAACCTAAATTCCTAAATAAATAACAGCCTGATTGTTAATGTGCTTAAAGTCCTTATGGCTTGATGCTGTGGTATGTCTCTGTGTGCGTGTTTCTCTGTGTAAAGAGGACAATTCAAATACTTTATAGATTTTAAAATACAAAAAAACACTGCACACTCTCTATAAACCAACATTTTTCTTTGAGATTTTTTAATCCTTATATGTCAGATGTCAGAAGCAAAAACAATGTAGAAAATTAGAAATGAATAATGATGTAAATGAAAGTAAACAAGGAGCGTTCGCACAGCCATAACACATAGGCATGTCTCACTCTGGTATTTTCTTTCTTCCAATTTCCTAAACTTAATCTAGCTATGATGTACATGAAACAAAGAAACAAAGAATCATATGCAAGAGCAAAACATGATGGGAGCAGCACTGCAGAATGTAGGACATACACTGAACAGAAGGAATTCTCACGAATCAAGGCAAATGAATGAATGAATTGTGGGAAACAGTCTTGGACCGATTCTTAGCCCACCTGTCATCTTATGATTTGGAAATCTAATCAAACTTTGAAAACCAAAATTTTGCATTGGTAAATTTGGTGGGAAAATGAAGAAAGACTACTGGAAATATATAAAGATAAACGCCAGTTAGGTTACAAGAGAGGAAAGCCAATTGTGTAAACTTTAGCCAAATCAGAATTATGAATTATTTAGTAAATAATTTTATATTTATTTTGTTTAAATTGTACAGTATGATGGAAGAAGACAAAGTATAACAGGTTGAGCACAGAAGAGAAAAATTAAGATTTCTTATGCATTATGTAAGAATACTGTACAGTATTCTAGTAAAGTATTACTAAAAGCAGATGTAGATCTGTTCATGTATATGTGTGCATATAAATGTGTGCGTGTATACACACACAGATATACATACACACACACACGTACGTACATACGTACGTACGTACATACATACATACATATACAAACACATATTTGGATTGGATCATATATTGATTAAGTTACTGGGAGTCACTATAACTGATATTTATATTATATGGTTAGCAACAAAAATTGATATATATGTAGACTGAACAGGCACCATTAGCTTGCATTCACATATTCTCATCCACTAAATAACCATTCTTAATAGCAGATAACTTGTACTACTACACTGTAAGTAGTTTATTACGTCAGAGACCAGGACAAAAAAACACACACAAATGCAACTATTTACAAGTGTAGTAGGGTT
>JANHFP010187366.1:0-13167 GCA_032468135.1 Calamaria suluensis
CAGAGACGCAAACCCCCATCCTTCTTGCTTCGGAACATTACAGGTGCCGCGATACTTGCTTTACTGGGGCGTATGTACCCTCGAGCCAGATTCTCATCAATGTATGTCCTCATCTCCTTCTGTTCTGCTAGTGTCATTGGGTACATCCGGGGCTTTGGCAACCTGGCCCCAGGCTTTAGGTCTATGGCGCAGTCAGTAGCCCTATGCGGGGGTAAGGTACTTGCAGCCGTCTGACTGAAAACATTCCTTAGGTCATGATACTGGACGGGGACTCCCGTCAGGTCACAATTGCCGTTATCAACCACCCCTCCCACCGACTGGCCAGTTCCTAAACATGATTGGATGCGTATACGTCACCAATCGTCATCCCACCAGATTATCGGCCGCCACTTATCCATCCATGTAAGGCCAAGTACTAATGTTTCTTCTGCTGCGGGGACCACTATATGCAGTAATTCTGTGACGTGTGTTGCAGGACGGCCCCCTAAAACTGAGCCATCCATTTGCTCGAACTGGATGGGACGAAACAACCTGTGGGTGACTATACCCATCTTCTTAACCAAAGTCTCGCTTATTATGCACCTGGTGCATCCTGTATCTAGTAGCGCTTGGTGTGGTACCCACTCCCCTTCAGGCTTTCCTTTTAGGTCAACTGGCAGCATAAAAGGAGTTACAGGGCCGCTTACCATATAATTGTCCGCTCCGTTGTCTTTACTTGCCTCTGTCGCCCAGGGATGATCCGGTTCCGGAGAATGGCCATGTCCATTATCCTCCCCTGTCCGGTATGCCCCCGTTCTGGTTGGCCTATTGCGGGATAACCCCTTTTCCCTTTGGATCGAGGTTAAGGGTGGGATAGGACACTCCAACGCCCTATGGCCCTGCTGGCCACATTGATAACAGCAGAAACTTGGCCTCTGGCCGAGCTCCAACCCCGGCTGTTCAGCTTTCTCACTCCCCCCCCCCCCGTGGCTGTCCCATAGCCTTTCGTGGCACTCCCGGGCCTTTCCGGGGACCGGGGCTGGGACCCTCCAGGCGTAGCTCTCGGTCGATCTCCACCGCTGCCCGGTACCATTGGTGTACATCATGGCCAAGACCCCGATAAATGCATGCTTTGCGTAACCGGCTATCCAGACCATTCTTGAACTGCTGGACGAGCATACGACTGGGCCATGAATGCAGCCGTCCTGCTGCCTTTTTAAACACCACCACATATTCCTTGGCTGGGCGTCCTTTCTGCGCCAATGACAACAAATTGTCTTCGGCTGTATGTAGCCATTCCTTGTCCTGGAACCTGGTTCGCAACACATCCTAAAACAGCCCTGGGTCTGCCAATTCACGGGCTCTTTCACTATGCAAATCGGCTACCCAGTCTGCAGCCTCCCCCGTCATCACTCCAGAGATGGCCCCAACCAGAGCCCAGGGATGCGGATATAAATGGCCATACATGTCCACATGACCCAGCGCCTGGTTTATAAATACCGCCACTCAGTCAGGGCTGCCATTGAAATGGGCCTGTAGCGGAGGGGCCCCCCAAATAGGCTGGGGCACCAAACCAGCTGCCCAAACTGGCTCCGCTGGCTGATGTCTGGCAACCGGCTGTAGTCCTCTGGGTACCTGTCATCCTGCTCTTGGCGAGGACCCAGCAGAGCGGGGGGTTGCAGGGGGGAAACTGAATGAGTCCCCCTCCTCAGCTGGCACGCCCAGCGAACGGCCTCCCTGGCGCTGGGGCCTTTTGCTCACCCATGCTTGTTCCTCCTCTTCCTCGGCTTCTTCTTCCAGCGACAATGCTCCAAATTGTTGGTGCAGTCTGGCCATGGTAGTGCGTCTCTCGGCCCGCCGACTCTTCCTTCCGATGTCAGGCCTTGGCTCCGCCTCCCGGCTCGTGTTCCAGCCCGCTACTGGCGGCGCATAGGATGGGGAAGGCAACCGCCGGCTCATCGGCTGTCGTAACGCAGAGCTGTGCCACCAGGACCCAGAGCCTCGCTTCTCCAGGGGGTCCTCAGGCGCCAATAAGAGCTCCTTGGGTCGGACCACCGTGGCACCGTCTGAGGACGTGTCTCCCGATGCCCCGCCACTGGGAGGCTCCTCCGTGCCACCAACCGTGCCAGGCAACTCCTCCATCAAGCGGGGACCCAGCAGAGCCGAGGTTCAAAAGGCTCGGCGGAGCAAAAAGAAAATGAGGGAAAGAGCTGTCTACTTGTCAACGTCAGCCGCTCAGAAAACGAAACTCCACACCGGAACAGTGAAACAGCTCTTTCTTTATTCGTTTTGTAACGGCAGAAAACAATTGGCAATGAAGATCTAGACCGCTCTGGCCGCCGGCGTTTCTCATTGTCCTTTATTTAGTCTCCGAGCCAATCCTTGCTCTTAGATCGGCACACCCCCTTCATCTCCCAGCTGTGTCTTGTTACAGTCCTGGTAAGCCATCATTATCCCCCTCCCTTCACCCACGCGATCTTTACTCCCACCACCTGTGCTCTAAACCAACATCACCCCACCAGGTAATTCACGTTCTCCGTTGTCTGGGCCATGTGTCAAGCAGGGCTTGGCATGCTGGCCCCCTTCACCAAGGCTCAGCTTAGAGAGGAATACAAAGGAAGGTACGTTAATATAATCTCTTACAGGCATAGCTTGTTGTTAACACCCGGCTTTTCCGGGGTATTTGGTATGGAAGTCTTGGATTAAGCGCGAGGCTTTTATTTGTTTGTAGTTAACCCATGCCGCTTCGGAAGCAGGGTACCCTTTCCATTTAATTAGATATTCCAACTGCTTTTTATTCCTTCTTGAATCCAACATACATTCTACCTCATACTGGTCTACGGATACAGGTCCAGGCCGGGGATAGACCTTTACTGATGTAACAGGTTTTAGCAAGCTCACATGGAATACTGGGTGAATTTTTCCCAGCAACCGAGGTAGTTTTAACCGAACGGAGACAGGGTTAATAATTTTATCAATTGGGTATGGTCCTAGATACTTGGGGGCTAGTTTCTTACTAGCTCGATATAGTTTCATATACTTTGTCGAAACGTACACTAGGTCTCCGACCTTCATGGGGAATGAAGGTAGTCGATGCTTGTTGGCCTGGGTTTTATAGGTTGCCGAGACATCGGCTAATGCCGCTCGTATGGTAGGCCATACGGACCTGATGGCATCCAGCCATTCCCCTGGGTTACTACAAACCTTCATTGGTACGCCAGGGAGTTCAGGGAGCATTTCGACTTCATGTCCATAAATGATTCTAAAAGGGGCAAAACCCGTGCTCGCGTGGACTGAATTGTTATATGCGGCTTCAGCGAAGGGGATTAGGTCTACCCAATCAGTCTGCTGGTAATTCATGTATGAATGGAGATACCGTTCAATCATCGCATTGGTACGTTCGGCTACTCCGTTCGTGCATGGATGATAGGCCGAGGTAAGTAACTGAGTTACGCCAAGTTCCTCTAGGAATGCACGCCAAAACAGTGCTGTAAATTGGACTCCCCTGTCCGATAGTATTTTCCTGGGGACTCCATGCAATTGGAATATATGTTTTATGTATAGTCCAACTAATAGTTTAGCAGAGGGTAATCCTTTGCAAGGAATGAAGTGGGCCTGTTTTGAGAAGAGGTCTACTACAGTCCAAATAACCATATGGCCATGGCTAGTGGGTAAATCTACAATAAAGTCCATGGACACATCTGTCCAAGGGGTCTGCGGATGGGTAACTGATTGTAACATGCCCCAAAGGCTTACCGGATTTAGTTTTACTTGTTTGACCTGTCTCACATGCCTTTACATATTCCTCGATATCACTCCTCATACGCAGCCACCAATAGCGTCGACGAATCAAATGTAGAGTCTTAGTAAACCCGAAATGCCCAGCTGTTTTGTGATCGTGGCAAAAATACAAAATCTTGTTCCGGAGAACAGTTGGGATATACATTTTCCCATTTACATAAGCCAATCCCTCGATTACTTGGCTTGTTGCTTTGTTAGCAAGAAACCATTTATCTTCTTGTAAAGCCTCTTTTACCTGTTCCAATGTTAAGCACTGTGTTTTAGTAATGGCACATAGAGGGGAAATTAATGGTTGCACCACTCTTTCCTGTTTACTCTCATACTGAGGCATGCATGATAACCTGTCTGCTAACAAATTCTTGGTCCCCGGAACATATTCCAGTTTAAATTTAAACCTGCTAAAAAACAGGGCCCATCTCATTTGTTTGGGGGACAATTGCCTCAATTTCTGCAAAACCTCAAGATTCCTGTGATCTGTCAATATGGTAAAAGGAATCCCTGATCCCTCTAACAGATGTCGCCAGGAGAGAAGGGCCCAATAAATGGCAAACGCCTCCTTCTCCCATATGGCCCAGTTCCTTTCTATCTGGGAGAATTTGCGAGATGTATAAGCACATGGACATAATACACCCGTCTGATCATGTTGTAGTAAGACTGCTCCTACGGCTACGTCACTGGCGTCTGCATGCACCACAAACGGTTTCGATGTATCCAGATGCCTTAACACTGGTTCGGTTGTAAACATGGTTTTCAGTCTTTTAAAGGCTTTGGAACAGGAGTCATCCCACGGTATGATTTGCAACGGGGAGGGCTTTACTCCCTTAACACCTTTTAATAATTCAGTCAGGGGCAGCACAATCTCGGAAAAGCCTGGGATAAACTGCCTGTAAAAGTTGGCAAACCCTAAAAAACTTTGTAACTGTTTGCGTGTTCTGGGGATCTGCCACTCGATTATAGACCTAATTTTTTCAGGATCCATTCCCACACCGTTCTTTGAAATACGATAGCCTAAATACTCAATGGAGGTTTTGTGGAATTCACATTTCGATGTTTTCACGTATAACTGAGCATTGAGCAATTTAGTTAAAACCTTGCGTACTAGACCTATATGTTCTGTGAGGTCGTTCGAGTAGATTAAAATGTCGTCGAGGTAGACGAGCACCCCGTTATAAAGATGTTCATGCAACACAGTGTTTATCAAGTTCATAAAGACTGCTGGGGCCCCTTGGAGTCCAAAGGGCATGACTCTATACGCAAAGCTACCTAAAGGACAGTTGAATGTGGTTTTCCATTCGTCCTCCTGTCGTACTCTTATCCGGTGGTAAGCCTCACGTAAATCTAATTTAGAGAAAATGGTACCAGTTGCTAAAGCCGCCAACAAATCCTTGATCAGGGGTAGAGGATAGGGATAATCTACACACACTGCATTGAGGCCTCTGAAATCAACGCAGAGACGCAGACCCCCATCCTTCTTACTTCGGAACATTACAGGTGCCGCAATACTTGCTTTACTGGGGCGTATGTACCCTCGAGCCAGATTCTCATCAATGTATGTTCTCATCTCCTTCTGTTCTGCTAATGTCATTGGGTACATCCGGGGCTTTGGCAATCTGGCTCCCGGCTTTAAGTCTATGGCACAGTCGGTAGCCCTATGCGGGGGTAAGGTGCTTGCAGCCGCCTGGCTGAAAACCTTCTTTAAGTCATGATAAGGAACGGGGACCCCCGTCAAGTCACAATTGCCTTCATCAACCACTCCTCCCACCGACTGGCCAGTTCCCAAACGAGATTGGATACGAATACGTCGCCAATCGTCATCCCACCAGATTATCGGCCGCCACTTATCCATCCACGTAAGGCCAAGCACTAATGTCTCTTCCGCTGTAGGAACCACTATAAAACGTATCAGTTCCACATGGTTTTCAATACGTAAATGCAGTAACTCTGTAACGTGGGTTGCAGGACGGCCCCCTAAGACCGAGCCATCCATTTGCTCGAACTGGACGGGATGGAACAACCTGTGGGTGACGAGGCCCATCCTTGTAACCAAAGTTTCGCTTATTATGCACCTTGTGCATCCCGTATCTAGTAGGGCTCGGTGTGGTACCCACTCCCCATCAGGCTTTCCTTTCAGTTCAACTGGGATCATAAAAGGAATTACTGGCCCGCTTACCATATAATCATCCGCACCGTTATCTTTACTTGCCTCTGTTGACCAGGGATGATCGGGTTCCGGGGAAGTGCCATGTCCGTTATCCTCCCCTGTCCGGTATGCCCCTGTTCGGGTTGGCCTATTACGGGACAACCCCTTTTCTCTTTGGGGTTTCCCCTTTTCCTGCGACTCCTCGTCTTGGATTGGGGTTAGGGGTGGGATAGGACACTCCAACGCCCTATGGCCCTGTCGGCCACATCGATAACAGCGGAAACTTGGCCTCTGGCCCAGTTCCAACACTTGTTGTTCAGCTTTATCGCTCCCCCCCCCCCGAGTCCGTCCCATAGTCTTTTGTGATATTCCCGGACCTTTCCGGGGACCGGGATTAGGACCCTCTAGGCGTAGTTCCCGGTCGATCTCCACCGCTGCCCGGTACCATTGGTGTATATCATGTCCAAGACCCCGATAAACGCATGCTTTGCGTAATCGGCTATCTAGCCCGTTCTTAAACTGCTGGACCAACATACGACTGGGCCATGAACGCAGCCGTCCTGCTGCCTTTTTAAACGCCACAACATATTCCTTGGCCGGCCGGCCCTTCTGCACCAATGACAATAAGTTGTCTTCGGCTGTATGTAGCCACTCCTCATCCTGGAACCTAGCTCGCAACGCATCCAAAAACAGGCCTGGGTCTGCCAATTCACGGGCTCTTTCACTATGCAAATCGGCCACCCAGTCAGCAGCTTCCCCCGTCATCACTCCAGAGATAGCCCCCACCAGAGCCCATGGATGCGGATATAAATGTCCATACGTATCTACATGTCCCAGCGCCTGATTTATAAATACTGCTACGTGGTCCGGGCTGCCATTGAAGTGAGCCTGTAATGGAGGGGGCCCCCAGATAGGCTGGGGCGCCAAACCAGCTGCCCAAACAGGCTCTGCCGGCTGATGTCTGGCAACAGGCTGTAGACCTCTGGGTACCTGTCTTCCTACGCGTGGCGGGGACCCAGTAGAGCGGGGGGTTGCAGGGGGGAAACTGAAGGACTCCCCCTCCTCGGCTGGCCCGTCTGGCGAACGGCCCCCCTGGTGCTGTGGCCGTCTGCTCACCCAGGCTCGGTCCTCCTCTTCCTCAGCTTCCTCTTCCAGCGCCAACGCTCCGAACTGTTGGTGTAGTCTGGCCATGGTAGCGCGTCTCTCGGCCCGCCTTGGCTCAGGCCTTGGCTCCGCCTCCCGGCTCGTGTTCCACCCCGTTACCGGCGGCGCGTATGACGGGGAAGGCATCCGCCGGTTAGTCAGCTGTCGTAATGCAGAGCCGTGCCACCAGGACCCAGAGCCTCGCTTCTCCAGGGGGTCCTCAGGTGCCGGTAAGAACTCCTTGGGCCGGACCACCGTGGCACCATCTGAGGAAGTGTCTCCTGTTCCCCCGCCGCTGGGCAGCTCCTCCGTGCCGCCCACCGCACCCAGCAATTCCTCCATCAGGCCGGGTTCCAAATGCTCGGCAAATGAAAACGAGGGGGAGAGCTGCCTACTTGTCAACGTCAGCCGCTCAGAAAACGAAGTCCAACACAGGAACGGTGAAACAGCTCTTTCTTTATTCGCTTTGTAACGGTCAGAATACAATTGGCAATGAGGATCTAGGCAGCTCTGGCCTACGGCGTTTCCCTGTGGCTTTTATCTAGCCTCTGAGCCACTCCCTGCTCTCAGGCCGGCACACCCCCACCGTTTCCCAGCTGTGCCTCGTTACATTGCTGATAACCCATCATTATCCTCCTCCCTTCACCCAAGCGAGCATTACTCCCACCACCAGTGCTTGAAGCCGACATCCCATCACCAGGTAATCTGCATTCATCGTTGTCTGGGCTATGTGTTAAGCAGGGCTTGACATCAGCATTCTGGTCTTTTGCAGTGTTTGGGTCTCCTTCCTCCCCACCTACCTAAACACCAAAGGGAAGTCCATGGTGGCCATAGAGATCTTCTCCATCTTGGCCTCTTGGGCTGGTCTCTTGGCTTGTATCTTTCTCCCCAAATGCTACATTATCCTATTGAGGCCGAATCTGAATAATAGAAGAAATATAATGAGGCCCAAAGATCTCTGATTATATTATCTATTTATGAAATATACTTACATTACCACCTAATCTATTACCACCTAACAGGTAACTCTAACTGGCTTACAACATTAAAAATTGCAACATAAAAACCCATTAAAATGTCATACTCCAGCCCCATTTATGCAGGCTTTCGGAGGCTTTATTTTTATTTTGAACATTTTTATATTTGATTTTATTTCTAAAAAATAAGGAACTGAGAGGTGGCCTTGTCCATTAAATAGTTTGAAATCAAGTGGTGTAAAAATCTCATAATGTTTGATAATCTACAATAATCACCCACTTTTTTCATTAATATTAGCGGTCCCATAGATCCAAATATCAATTTGGTACTAAATGTTGATATTATATATGTGAATATTAGTTTCCAAAGGACAGTTTCCCATTTTATTTAATCAAAAGCATATTTAAGATTATGTTGCCATTGTTTCACTATCAACATTTTTACACATTTTTATACTGATTCCTGAGGCTTTGCTGAATTCCCTAAAAACGTTTCCTTTCAAATGACTATTAGAGGATTTGTTTGTTTTTACTTCAAAGCCTTGACATGAACAGAGTGCCTGATCATGGTTATTTGCCCTCTTCTTGGTTTTCACTTGCTTTTTCATCAAAAAGTCTATCTTTTAGTTTGCTTCTTTCTCTGAGGTCTGAGCTTTGGCTCTCTTTATTCAGCCTCTACCTCACAATACCTCACAAACGCTCCTTCTGTTGCTTTGATTCACCTTGAGCTCCTTCCTTTCATGCTTAATGCCCCTAAAATATTGACTTAAACCAAATCCCTTGGCTGTTTGTGAAGCAGTCATGTGTCAGTTCATCCAGCCAAGTGAATAAACAACTACAGATCTTTTTATTGTGAAGCTTTATTGAAACTGGGATCCGAGGAAATCAAACTGCAACCAAGATGGACTCAAGCCAACTCTCGCACCATAAGCTTCTGTAGTTCTTAAATAGGGGTAGCCATCCTTTGGCAGCCAATCACTCACTCGGGAAAAGCCAACCTCAATCAGCCAATCCACATGTGGAGCTCCAACGTAGCCATCCGGAACCAATAACGGGCGCTCCCACCAAACCAACAACAACCTTAGATCCCAGTCAATTACACAATCATCACACTGACGCCATGCTATCCCACCACCTACAGTGCCCTCACATGCCAAACCATGCTAAGTAAGTGAACACCCTGCCAACTTTCTATTGCTGTCAAGCAGGGATCTTGACAGACGGCCCTCTTCACCAGGGCTCTGCCTGATAAAAAAGAAAAAGATAGAACAAAACAAAAGAGGTTAGCGTCCTCAACTGATACCTCTCTATCATGTTGTTAGTTCGCTCCACAACTCCATTCGTGCAGGGGTGATATGCAGAACGTAAAGCTTGAGCGAACCCAATCGCCTTTAGGAACGTAGACCAAAACACTGTGGTGAATTGAACCCCCCATCGGAGACTATTTTTCGGTGTACTCCATGTAGCCTGTAGATATGAGTAATAAATAAGTCCACTAATTTCTGGGCAGAGGGTAACCCATGACAGGGAATGAAGTGGTCCTGTTTCGAGAACAGGTCCACTACAGTCCAGATTACCGTGCACCTGTGACTTACAGGCAGGTATATGATGAAGTCCATTCCCACGTTCTCCCAAGGAAAGGTGGGATTTCATACAGTCTGTAAAACACCCCAAGGCTTTGTCGAATGAGTTTTAGTAGTAGCACAAACTGTGCACTGGTGAACATACTGCTCTATATTCAATCGCATCTTCAGCCACCAAAATTGGCACCGCACCAGATGGAACGTTTTTTAGAAACCTAAAATGTCCAGCCGATTTACAGTTATGGCATCTCTCTAAGACAACTGATCGTAATCCAGGTGGCACATATATTTTTCTATCAACCCATACCACCCCATTGTCTAGTACAATCCCATCCAGATTACTCAACACCCATTGATTAGTCTTATTCTTTACTTAAATCCTTTCCAATAAATCTCCTGACCTTAATGAGGATGCTATTAATGGTTGAATTACTTCCTCCTTCTGACAGCAATATTGTGGCATCCAGGACAAGGCGTCAACCAAGAAATTTCGACCGCCAGGCACATACCGCAATCTAAACCTAAATCTACTAAAAAATTGAGCCCAACATTGCTGTTTAGGGGACAGCTTCCGCATCGTTTGTAAGGACACAAGATTTCGGTGGTCTGTCTATACCTCAAATGGAAGCTCAGACCCCTCTTGAAAATGGCGCCAAGTAGTTAGAGCCCACTTTACCATGAATGCCTCCTTCTCCCAAATAGCCCATCTCCTTTCAGTACTGGTGAATTTCCGGGAGATGTACGCACATGGAAGCAAGATACCAGACTCAGTATACTGTAGAAGGACTGCCCCAACAGCAATGTTGCTGGCATCTACTTGCACAATAAATTGTATAGCTAAATTGGGATGTATCAGAACGGGTTCATGGGAAAACAGGTTTTTTAGTTCATCAAAAGCATTCTGACACTCCGGACTCCAGTCTATCCATTGTGATCCCTGGGGCTTAAAATCTAATTGTCAGTAACTCAGTTAGAGGTAAGGCCAGATGAGCAAACCTAGGAATGAAATCCTTGTAGAAGTTTGCAAAACCAAGGAAACTTTGTAGCTGTCTCCGTGTTTGGGGTTCTTTCCACTCCAACAATGCTTTAACCTTTGAGGCATCCATCTCCACTCCTGATGATGATATACGATATCCGAGGTAATCTATCTGTTGTTGATGGAATGCACATTTTGATTTTTTGACATACAATTGAGCCTGAAGCAGTTATTCTAATATGAATGGACGAGAGGCACATGTTCTTCAAGGGACTGTGAATATATCAATATATCATCCAGGTAAACAATAACCCCCTTATATAACTGTTCATGCAATACCTCGTTTATCAATTGCATGAACACCAAGGGGGCTCCTTGTAACCCGAAGGGCATGACTCAAAACACATAACTCCCTAATGGACAATTAAACGTGGTTTTCAACTCATCCTCAGGCTTTATGCAAATTCGGTGATACGCCTCACGTAGGTCTAATTTAGTGAGTATCCTCCCTGTGGATTGTGTAGCCAAAAGATCCTTCAATAGAGGTAGGGGGTACACATGCTCCACACAAATAGTGTTTATTTGTGAGTTCATAGCGTTTAAGCCATGAAAGTCTACACACAGTCATAAACCTCCATCCTTTTTCTCCCAGAATAGGATGGGAGCCACCACTCGGGATTTACTTGGTCGTATGTACCCTCGAGCCAAATTGGTGTCTATATAATGTCTCAACTCCTTCCTTTCTGCAACGGTCATCGGATACATCTGAGTCTTCAGTAACACCGCTCCAGGTTTAAGCTCTGTGTGGCAGGAGGATATCACAAGCATCCTCACTAAAAACATCTGCCAGATCATGATACTGAGAGAGGATTATTATATCCTCTAGGCTATGAACCCCTTCCCAGACATTAATCAAGTCCGAAGCCATAGCGGCTTGAACCCTAGACACGCCTATTCTTCTAGACATTTTCTTCACTACTCTTGATTGGATTCGCATCTTCTGTGTGTCCTCTTCCCACCAAATGGTAGGTTTCCACTTATCCATCCATGACAGCCCTAACACTATAGGTTCTACAACTCTGTCTACTACTATCAACCGAATGCTTTCAACATGGTGGCCAATTCGTAAATTTATCAAACCGGTCACGTGGGTGGAGGGAACCCCTCCTAGAAGAGAGCCATCCATCTGTTTGAAATGGATAGGGTGCTTTAGCTCATATATCGGGATACCGAGTTGAACAACCAGAGCTTTACCAACGATACAACGGGTACATCCGGTATCCAACAATTCCTGTGACCCTACCCAACAACCGTCTCTATTCCCACTTTGAATTTTGATGGGAATTAAGAAGGGGATGATCTCTCCACTCACCATATAATTGTCGAACCTGTCGTGGTTGCTTTTCCCATCATACCACTTCTTCTCCTTCTTGGTGCTCTCTTTCATGTCCCCTTTCTGTTGCTGACTGGCTCCTTGCTTAGTAGCTCAGGTTCTCTCCATGAGCTGTTCTCTTGGGGCCTTCCCACTACTTGCAGACCCTTCTAGGTGTTAACGGAGGGATAGAGCAATCCCTGGCACAATGACCAGGCCTGTCACACTGGTAACAATGGAACCCTGGCCACTGACCTAACGTCACATTACAGGACTGGAACAAGCCAGTGTCCTTACTTCGAGTGGTACTTGAATCTTTCAATGAAACTCCCCTTGGTTTTTTTAACTTAAGACCGGTGTCCAGTTCTATGGCTGCTTTGTACCAATTACTCAACCTCTGGCCCAAACCATGGTACAGGCACGCTTGCTTTAGTGGTTGGTCCAGGCCCATTCGGAACTGATGCACAAGCAACTGCTCAGGGCAGGATCTCAGATATCCAGCTGCTATTTTGAACATGGCCATGTACTCCTTGGCAGAGTGACCTTTTTGCTCCAACTCAAGTAGCTCCTCCTCAGCATTCTGGAGCCATGCGTCATCCTGAAAATGGAACTACAAGGACCCAAGAATGAGCCCAGCATCCCATAATTATGGGGCCCATTCCCTGTGGAGGTCTGCGACCCAGTCAGCCACCTCCCCTGAGAGGACCACAGATATGGCATTGACAAGTGACCATTGAGATGGGTAAATGTCCCCATATGCCTCTATATGCCCTAAAGCCTGGCTCAAGAACACATCCACCCTCTTTGGGGCCCTGTTAAAATGGACTTGCAGAGGTGGAAGACCCCAGAAGGGTTGAGGGGCCAACCCAGCCACCCATATGGGCTCAGTCCCATTACCCACAGTGACCCCATCATGACCATGCGGACCTTGCCCCCCCCCCCAGTGTTGTTTCAGGGGGAAAGCTGAAGGAGTCCCCCACTTGTTGGGGCCCCAGGTGGTCCACCAACAAATTCTGGGTGCCCCCATCCCACTCAGCATCCCCACCATCAACCCTTCCACCAAACTCCTGCGCGAGCTGCATTGGCTGCCGGTGGAGTATTGGGTTCGCTTTAAGGTCTTGGTGATGATCTTTAAAGCGACTCATAGCATTGGACCACAGTACCTGCAAGACCGCATACTGCCTAATATCTCCTCA
>JANHFP010191901.1:0-10125 GCA_032468135.1 Calamaria suluensis
GTGGAGATCTTCTCCATTTTGGCCTCTGGAGCTGCTCTCTTGGCTTGTATCTTTTTCCCCAAATGCTACATTATTCTGCTAAGGCCAGATCTGAATTGTAGAGAAAATATAGTAAGAAACAAGAATTTCTAACTAATACTACATCTGGCCTCATTTATACTTCTCTTTGTGGCATGTTTAGTATGTGATAAGATTTCTAACAAATGATGATATGAAGGAGAAATCTGTCCACAAAATAATCCCTTATAAAGTGATACAATATACCTGCTTTAAGCAATAATCACCCAGTCTTCCTTTTATCATGTCTTCAAAGTATCCTCAATGTTTTCCAGTGGCCTGTGAGGATGGAAAGCTAGTTGATAAAAATGTGTTCTTTATTTCAAGGAAGAAATATAGTTAGTTTTTAATATAGTTTTTTAAAGGATTTGGTTCAGTATCTATTTTTCTAACCATATATATGGATGTTTCCTTAGATGTCTGAGGTTTTATGGGGTCCCCTACCTGCATTCAGTTATTTTTGCAAACCTGGAAGCTTCTTGAATTTTATGATTTTTAACAAACTTTAACAAAATGTCTCTGACAATATAAGATAATGTAAATGATATGTACTTTGAATAAGAGAATGCTTCTCTGTTGACAATATAGTAATACTAGATTAGTAGAGAGATATGTGATAGGTTGTTAATTATGAATTTGTATGATTAAATCATCTATTTCTTATGCACACACCATTTTCTCCTCCTTTCTCAAATGTTCAAATATAAATACATCCTTTGGTCTTCAAGAGTTCCTCCCACTATTCTCTGGAGATAATTAATCCAGGGTGCACTCTTAATGAATGATTCTGCTGTGAGGCTTGATTATTGGTTTTTGCTCCTGCATTTGAATCCACTGTGGTTTTGGGAGCATTAAGGATTAAGCAGTTGCAATAGCCACATAAACAGTAATTTTTTAAAAAAAGCAACAATGATAAAATAGTAACTTTACAATACATCACATGAATGGGAAAGAGACAATTGGTTCATTGTCTCCCCCTGGTCACCCCACATTGTCCCCCCATCCCAACCAACCCACCACAACCACCCTTTTCTGGCAGCCCCTCCCCCATTTCCTTTTCCCAAGTACAATTTGACCTGGTAGATCTGCCATATGGAACAGTTAGCTGCATGTTTTTCAACTGTTCCCAGACCAAAATTGATCCCAGAAGATCTTATCCAGCACATTGACCACCACCTCCTGGAATTGGGCACCATCCCTATCTTTTTCCATCTCCTCCCATGTGACAGTCTCTGTCGGCAAAGAAGAATTGGGGCCAGGCAGCCTGCAGCCTGGAAGAGGCTCTGTCCACCATGACTGGTGGTCTCAAATGGAGACTGATACAGAGGGCTTTCTAGATCAGAGGCTCCTTCCAGAGAATGGACCTCTCAAACTCCCTGTGATTTGTCTCACTTCTGTCTCAGCTCCTTTCCTCCAGGAGCCATCAAGAATTCACTCCCACCAGGTAGTTGTAAGAAGAACACAGTCCTGCCCTGCACCCATAGTGGATGACAGCTCATGTGCCCCTCTTTGCAAACTGGGCAGCCTGATGTGTGTCATTCATTAGCAAACTGAAGCTCCAGCTAAGTGCTGTGAGGTGGGGACAGAACCTTCTCTACCCTTGTGCTCGCCCCATTAACCTCAACCAAAGGGGGGCAACTCAGAGAGGTTTGAGGACAAGCACAGTCACTCCTGCTGTGGTCCAGAGCGTCCAGTTTATGAAGAAGTGCACGTGAGGTGTAGCCTGCTGTGAGTGCAGGGCAGGACTGTGCTCTCATACAACTCTAGGGGGGTGGGGAAGCAAATTCTCAATCTCTCCTGGAGGGAAGGAGATGAGGCTGAAGCAGGACAACTCACAGGAAGTCAAAGGGGGCCCACTCTCTGGAAGTAGCCTCTAATCTAGCAAGCCCCCAGTAGGGACCACCAATCCACTGGGACCACCAATCACATCCTGAATATGTTGGCTTTGCTGGTGGAAAGAGGCCTTTACTTAGTCCAGCCCACCTGGCCCCAATCCCTCTTTGCCTAGAGAAACCTTAAGAGGAAGATGACAAAAGGAATTAGGAAGGGACCATAATTCCAGAAGAGTTCGGTTTCTTGGGAAGGATCTCTGGGACCAGTTTTGGTATGGGAACAGTTGAGATGCACAAGGCTAATTGTCCCACGTGGTAAATCTGTTCAAGCAATTGTCTGACAGTGAAATGCCCATGGAGAGGCAGTGGGGGAGGGGTGGATGGGAAGGGGCTCCAGGGATGGGCAGTCAGGGACAGGAGGATGCCATGGGTTGATTGGTGTGGGTGGCATAGTGAGGAGGCCAGGGTGAAGTGGCTACAGGAAATTCTGGAAGAACCTATATTGACAATGTTCACAGGTTTGCAAAGCACATGAAAACTGATGTTATTCATAAATGTTGGAACAATTTTGATAGCAAACACTTCTGGCATGATTTTGGTAGCAGCCACCAGTGGCCTCATTGAGTTTTGGTCACTTTGAATATGATGACCGCTTCTGTAATTTCATCATGTGGCCATGTGACAAAGTTATTTGTTCTGCTTCCCTCCTGCTCTTTGTGGAGCATTGCAGAAAACTGTGGAGCTCCAGAGAATGTGAAGTTTCCCACGAGGGAATGATTTCATTTATTTATTTCATTTTCCAAGTCCAAAACATCATACATTAAAAGGAGAAAATATGCTATTTAAAACTAGTATATTGATCTAAATTTTAAAAAAATCAAGAACTATATCACAAATTTAAAAATTAAAGCCAGAAGGAATTTAAAACTCTCTATCAAACATTGTATAGCATTTGAGGCCAAGAAAGTAACAGTCTGGGCATCAAAGCTCAGTTCATAGAAGACCCAAAGAGAACAAGAAGAGAAAGTAGCATTTGGGGGCATCTCTGAGGAGGACTACTTGGAGCAAAGCAAGTTGCTATGGGTTCCATCAGCTGACTTTAGATTGGAGGACGCATCTGAATTTGATTCTGCCATAGGGAGTCATGCCACCTCCTGCCCAGAGAAAAAGGGAAAGACTGCATGAGTCAAGATGGGAAGGGACAGACCTCATCTCAGGTGGCAAGATATTCCATGACAGAAGAGATTCTCTTTCTAGAGCCTGCCAGCTTAAACTCTGACCAAAAAGGCCTGCAGTATGAACCTTCTGCTAAACCAAGTGGGATGGGCGAATCATATCAAAAGAGAATGTAAAGGTCCACACGAACAAGAATTGATTCATGAACTAATGGTTTTGCTGTCCCATTTCAGGCCTGAAACCTGACCGAATGGAGTCTAGATAATCCACTTAATCCAGGATCCTCTCAAGGTGCTGCCCTACCACTTTCTCAACCACCTTCTTAATCACATGTCACCTTTCAGGTGACCTTGACGAGCAAAGAGGGGCATGGATCTAGTTCACAGGTGGTCACAACCACGTGGCCACCTTGAAGGCCAAATCTCATGCCACCCTCCATGCATTTGCTTCCACCTGCTGCTGGTGCTACCACCATAGGGCTCAGACCATACAAATCTCTTCCTCCAGCTCTGCTGGACACATGGGATGAGCTTCCCACCCACCACCCCACCCACAATGACCACAATTTATGGGAATGGTGGGGACTGGGAGCCCCCATCCCCAAGAGGCAGCTGGGACTCCCTTTCACATGTTGCCCTGCCCAAGCCCAGCCACAAAGCTGACCCACGTGCTCTAAACCTGAACATATCAGGGTCCCACAGCCAGACCAATCCCACCTCACCCCCTGCACTGACATCAAGCAGTGACACCAAAAGAAGCATCCCATCCCAGCAGGAGCCCCCCTACCCCTCAGCCCCACCAGTCCAGGAAACCAAGGATGTCCAGCATGTGCAAGAAAAGTTAGCACAGTAGTAGCAGCAGAAGCCTGGATCAGGACACAAGCAGGTCAGGGCATCCCCTCTATGAAGTGGGGCTTGGCAGTGCTGTTCCAGTCCCCTAGGAGCTTAAGGGGTGGGTGTCTCCTGCCCAGGGCCTGTCCATGTGGCCTAAGAGGATCAGTGAGGCTCCTCCAGTTGATAAGGACCTGGCACCTATTCTGGTCCCACCCCCTGCCATGAGGGAGATTGAGCTGGCCATGCCCATTGTGGCAATGTGCCCCCCTGGCCACACCCATCCATAAAGACGCAACCACCTGGTCATTCTCACCCTTGATATCTCTTGATCAGCTCCCTCAATTGAATCATGGGGCAAGTTGGGAGCAATGGACCAAGAGAGGTTGCATGCAACTGATCCTATCCAAGGCCTCAGTAGCTTTTCTATTCCATGTAGTGGCCAAGGCCTCAGAAGGACCATGCAGCAGAGCCTCAGGTATAATCCCCAGTTCCCTTTGGAACCCCATCAGTCACTAAGAGAGGACTGCTCAAATAGATCCATCTTCCCTGCAGAGAAGGGCAACATAAAGAATCTCAAAGTCATCAAGCCATGATCTGGCCAGGGCAAAGGGGACCAGGAAAGCTCGTCCACAGATCCCATTGGAAGTGGTCTGTACTGAGATGAGCCAGGAATGATGGTGGCTATGGTGAGATGCCTCTAAGGCCATTCCTGGTGATGGCAAATTGACCTCTCTCAAGACCATAAGTCTGGGGAACCCAATAGCCAACTGTGAAATGTCCCCCATGGGCTCAGACATGGAGGTTGCTGTGAAGAAGGAATGCTGGTAGAGTGGCAATGATACCAACTGGTCCTGTGAATGAATCTTCAAGAAAGGACCTGGAAATTATTTGTAGGGGAAGCATAAAAGAATGTCAAAGTAATCAGGCCATGATCGGTCCAGGAGAGAGGGGAGCAGGATATTCCACATCACATGGTTAGTGGTCTTTCAAGATATCAATGTTGGGTGTGTCATCCCTGAATCACAGCCAAGAATGATGGTGGTCATGGTGAGATCCTTCCAAGGTCTACCCCAAAGTTAGCAAATTGACATCCCTCTAGGCCATAAGTCAGAGGAACCCCATAGTCTATTGTGAAATCCCTCCAGAGACTCAGACAAGGAGGTTGCCATGCAGCATGAATGTCAGTACAACAGTAGCAATGATCCCAACTGGTTGTGTGAATGAATCTTCAAGAAAAGAATTTCAGACCTGGAAATTTGGGGAGCAGGACCCGAAAAGACGAAAAGGGACCCCCAGATGACAATTGCTACCCTTAGAAGAGAAATCTGCAAGTCTTGCCAATTCTTCCTCAAATTACATTTCTGCCTTTTGCTACTATTCCCAAATAGCAGTCATAATATCTGGCCAACTAAGGCACATGCCAAAATCCACCTTGTGTTCAGGGGTCACTTTCATGGGGGTCAAATTCACAACTTCCCCATGACTCCATCTGCTCTGTGATTACAGGAAGAGACACAAACACGTTTTCCATTCTGCTGCCTGAAGAGAAGATGTTGCTAAGGGGTGGGGAGGACAATGGCTTTTCCCTGCAATTATCAGAAGAACAGTCAGTCTTAATGTATCCCCTATGGATTTCTATGCACAAAGATCTTCCAAGGTAAAACATGCTTTAAAAATATCTCTGAGTGCACCAGATGGGGGACAGAACATGTCATTTTAGCCTGTCTTGCAAGGAGCTCACTCCTGGGTTTGAAGGGGCTCATATGCCATTGTTTCCTCTATGGTCACAGCCCAAATACAGGTAAGAGGGAGCATTGTTGATATAAATTTGTCCTGGGGACATCTAGGTGGCACAGATGGTGTCTGATCTGCTAAAGTTCCAATGAGATTTGAGAAACCTTGAAATCAGTTCCTCCATAAAGCTTGATTTCCATTCTAGGAGGAAAGGGGAAAAGAATGACCAGGCAGGAGTAATGCTACTTCTGATGCTGATGCTACTCTGGCTCCTGGCTCCAACTACAGCAAAGAGGCTGCAAACCATGTGTGTGTTCAAGGATTATATGTTGTTAGATGAAAGCTACTACATGCCTGGTGATCTCATTATTGGTGAGAATTTGCCCTTGGGAACTACTGCAAAGTCTTCTGTGCCAGACTTTGTTACTGTGAATCTTCTTAAAGTTATTGTGTAAGTTTCAGTTTGGAGGAGAAACATTCTGATAATAATTCTCTTTGCTTTTATTTCTGGGATCCTTTTCAAAAATGATTATTCAAGTATTTTTCACTGTCCTAATGTAGTTCACATTTTGTGCTGTTCAAACAGGTTGCAATTCCCAAGCTCTTCACAAGAAGATGATAAACAGCAAAAATGAAGAGGAAAGCTGTGCTGGCCTAGTGAAGAAGTCAAATTATAATAATAATCTGAACAGTAACTTGTGGTCAAAAACTCAAATAGAAGCTCAATACTCTTCCAGTGTTCAGGAGTTAGAAAAATCCCTCTCAGTGTTGGAATCAGCATTGCTGATAAATAATGGCCTTTTCATTAAATCTGTGAGGTTACTGTATTCCTGTGCTCAGCAATGCTTTTACCACATCTCAAGAATCTTCTCCAAGAGACACTATTTTTTTATCATGAAAGAGGAGCAGCTGGAAGGGATTAGAGATACTGCAGCAATGTAAATATGGAGGGATGACAGAGGGATTAAAAAATGGTCCATTATATGGATTGAAAAGCTTATCTTTTTCACACAAAGCCATCCTAGTTTAGACAAAGAAAAAACCTTTAAAAAAAACCTGAAACCAATAAAAAAACACCCCACAAAACAAGGAAGCAACTCTACTAGTACACAAAAGTTTTCCCGCAATGTTCCCCAATGTGAGAAGAGAAATATATCCGTTGGAAAGTTGCAGGTTATAAGGCCTAGAGGTGGGCTTGCAAGCCTCACTGAACTAAAGTTTTAAACTAACCTAACTGCAAAATGTACCAAACGTATTTCTAACGTGCTGACTTGTGTGCTGCATTTTCTGCACAGTAAATGGTTCTGAGATATATTTGGAATCAGAGCATTGAAACTGTGAGAAACTGGGAACTGAAAGTAGACATTGGATAGAGGTTTGAGATATACACGGTGTTTGCAGACAGTGAAGGTCAATAGGAATGTAAGAAAGAACAAGGAAGTGAAATTATGGAATGTGTATCTCAATAAAAAAAGAAGGTATAAGAAATGTGGCTTGAGATGAGAATGGGGTCCTTTGCCCAATGATAGTCCTTTTAGGACTTGCTGTCTGTCATTGGAACCCATTGCAATGGTTTAATAATATAAGTTTTGTTGTGGAATTGCATTGCTATGATGGAAATTAATCTTCCAAATGAATAAACCATGAATAAACCTTTGATTCTTAAAGCATTAATTTTTGTGGATATTATTGTATCTATATTTTCTCTATACTTTCATTGTCACATTTTTATGACACCAATCTTTTTCTCATTACAGACTCATTCCCAGTAACTACCAGCAGTTTCTTGCCTTGATGTTTGCTGTCTCCCAAGTCAATAAGGATTTTCTTCTCCTCCCCAACATCACCCTTGGCTTCCACATCTATGGCCATTATCAGAGGGAGATATTCATTTCCTTAAACAGCTTCTCCATGCTCTCCTCAGGAGGCAAAGTGCTTCCAGGGTACAAATGTGACCAGAGGGACAATCTGCTGTCCATCATTGGTGGTCTCAATGCCAAGTCCTCAAGGCTGATGGCCTCAATCTTCAGCATCTTTAAGGTCCCACAGGTAAGAAAGTTCAGTATGGGATACAGTAAGGAATAGACAGAGATCAACAGCACATACAGAAGCCAAGATGAATCTAAAAATAGGGTTTTAGGGGGGTTTCATATAATAAGATTGTGATTCTTAGATAATTCTTTATTAAAGAGTTGCCACCATTTTAGTGCCATTTGTTCTCTGTATAAGGTTGGTTTCTTCTCTTGTCTTCTGACAACCAATAAAAGTACCTAAGAAGGGAAGAAGATGACATTTGCCAGTCAAAGTGAGTCAGCCTGATTGGAGGGTCATAAACCACACCATGGTCACTACAAAAGTCACCATAAAACTTTATACTTTGTTCTTGAGAAAATAATCCCTTTTTCTCCAGCTTGGTATTGGCTTTGAGTTCTCTCAGGGAGAGAGAAGATTTTATCCTTCTTTCTTCCGGATTAATCCCAAGGAATCTCCTCAGTATGTGGGTTTAGTCCAGCTGCTCCTGCATTTCCATTGGAACTGGGTTGGGCTTATGTCCCCTGAAGATGACAGAGGAGAACGTTTCCTCTCAACTCTTATTCCAATGCTCCAGGAGAAGGAAATCTGCCTGGCCTTCACTAAAAGGTTGAAATCAGGTGATCTTCGGATTGGAATGAAAAACTTACTTTTCGATATCCAGGCTTGGTCAAAAACTGAAGTGATTATTCTGTTTGGAGACTCTGATTGTACTTCCACTGTACAGACAATTTTGTTTATTCGTGAACAAATTACCAAGAAAACATTTCAGAATGTTTGGATCTTAACCTCCCATTGGAAACTTCGTTCGGAGGAATATGAAAAGACATTGCAATTTGTAAAGACTTTCCATGGAGTTTTGCATTTCAGGGACCACACTGGGGATGTCTCAGAATTCCGCCACTTCCTCCTGTCTTTAGACTCCCTGAACCCCCAAGGAGATGTCTTTCTCCCTATATGGTGGGAACAAGTCTTTGCCTGCAAATTCCATAAATCAGGAACGATCCCTCCAAAGGGCGAAAAACCATGTACGGGAATGGAGAAGGTGCAGAAAATACCAAATTACATTTTTGAAACAAGCATGACAGGGGAAAGTTACAAGATCTACAATGCCGTTTATGCTGTGGCACATGCTTTACATGCAATGCATAAATCCAGAGCCCAACTGACTATGATAAAAAGGATCACAAATATCCACTCATGGCAGGTAATTTCTGTGGCTTCCTTAGAAAGAAAAACACATTAAAAGCAAAAAAAAAAAAGAAAAGTAAAAGCAATTATTAGAAAGGTATGAAATAAGAATAATGTTTTTTTGGAAATGGTTAGAGTGGGGTGGAAAAGAATAATAAACCAGATGAGCTGTTCATAAGATCAATAGAAGACATATCTACATAAAGACCTGAAAAGTCTTCAGTGGTTGTCAGAATTTCAGGAGGTGGCCATGACAGAAAGTAGATGTCAGCTGAGAATAAAAGAACTATTTGGCTGTGCTTGAGGTAGAAGCTTCAAGAAGTATTTACTTAGCATTACTTAGTACACCCTTCATTTCCCTCAGCAACTAACCCAAATCCAACTAGATGTTTTTCTGGAACTCCCCAGCTTTCTACATGATCTAGTGTATGTTGGCAATTTGATCTCTAGTTCCTCTGCCTCTTCAAAATCCTGCTTGCACTTCTGGTAGTTTTTGATCCACATACTGCTAGAGCCTAGCATGTAGGATTTTAAACATAACTTTACTAGTATGTGAAATGAGTGCAATGGTGTAATAGTATGAACATTCTTTGGCACTGCCTTTCTTTGAAATTGGAATGTAAATTGACCTTTTTCAATCCTGTGGCCACTGTTGAGTTTTCCAAATTTGCTGGCAAATGGAGTGTAACACTTACTGCATTATCTTTTAAGATTTGGTATAGCACAGCTGGAATGCTGTCACCTCCACTAACTTTGTTGTTGCTCAGATTTCCTAAGGCCCATTTGACTTCAAGGAAAAGCATACAATATGATTAATTATGGAATGTAGCACTAAAATCTTTCAATAAATCAGACATAAATTCATCTTCTCAAGATGGTCACCATATTCTGATGAAAGCCATAACCATTGCTCTAACCAAATACTCCTATTTCTAAAGGTCTCTATTATTTCAGATTCTTCCATATTTGGGCAATATGCAGTTCAACAATAGTGCTGGGGATGAAGTCTCCTTCTCAGAACGTGGACTTGGATCTGCTCGTTATGATCTTGTCAACTGGGTTTTCCTCCACAATCAATCTTTTGTCCCCATAAAAGTTGGGGAAGTAAATCCTGAGGCTCCTTCAGGCCAGGATTTCACTATTAACTCTGACGGAATCATCTGGGCCACAAAGGTGAGCTGCAAGGAAATGCTGTAAGTTCACAGAAAGATTCATTATCTTCCTAAGATGCAGAACATCTTCCCCCCCTCACCGCATCCTTGTCACCCTCT
>JANHFP010192496.1:0-13114 GCA_032468135.1 Calamaria suluensis
CAGGAGCAGGGGGAGGCAACAACATCCAGTCAGCATCCATCCCACCACGGAGGTCCTCTCACTCTCCATCCGGTGGCAGGCCCTCACGTCATTCTTCTCCACACCGTCTGCTCAACCCACCCACCACGGTCCTTATCAGAGAGGAGGACCACTACCCTTCCCAGGACATCAGATGAACCTGCATTGGAGAAGGTCCATTTGATTGCTCTGTCCAGCCCCCTCAACAGGACCCAGGTGCCATCATTGCTGCATTACCTGGCAGTGTCCAATCTCTCATTTCTCAAGCCATTTCCTCTGGTATAGCTTCAGACATCTATCAACACAGATCCTCTTCAATCGTGTCTGAATTCCTGTCTAGGCAATGCCACTCGTTCCCTGCAGCCAACTTTACTGACCCTTGTATTTCTCCATTGCACTCCTGCTGCAGTGTAACTCCTTTGGATGGCGAGCATCTGTGTGACGCTAATCTTTCCAATGATGAGGATGTGGTTGTCGACAAGCCGGTCTTCACCAGACTCTTCCCTCCAGGACTCTTCAAGTCCCGGTTGTACAATGTGACTGTTACTGCCAGCATTCAGGAGGAGGCTCCTGTGGAGGAATCCAAAACAGCTGCGCAAGGAAGGGGTCAGAGCATCGTCTCCCAACCTGCCTCCAAATAACTGCACATACCAGCACCAAAATTTTTCAATGAAGTGCTCAGTCACCAGTGTGCCAACCCTTCTGCATTGCCTACACCTAATAGCTTTGACTGACACCATTACAACATTACACCTCACATCATGCAAATGATTAAGGTGCCAACTGTTAATGCGCCAGTTTCGGCTTTGTCTTCTCCATCACCATTTTTGCATGGAGATACCACTGAAGGCCTCAAGCTACAAGGACAAGAAATTTGACTTGGCCTTCAAAAAAACTCATCAGGCCTCTGCTATGGTCATTCAAGCTACGTTGGCTGCATCCTTTTTTAATTGGTCCACTTTGCTATGGCTTCAGGATCTCTAATCCAAGCTATCCCCATCTGAACACCGTTTGAATCAGGACATCAATAAGATCCCAGTGGCCACTCAATTTTCTGCCAATGCCACCCTCAATGCGGCTAAGTATTCCACCAGAGCCCTCAATTCCAATATCACCACTCGCTGTTTACTTTGGCTCTGTAATTGGTCGGCTGATCTTCGGGCCAAATGGCGCTTGTCCACTTCTCCATACAAGGGACCTAAGTTGTTCGGCAAATCTCTCGGACCTCTTCTCATCGAGGATAAATCTTAAGTGAAAGGGCGGAAAGGGGGGCACTCCGTATTACCGATACCAGCCATCTTGTTCCAATCCCCTCGAGGTCACCTCTACCCAGGGCTACTACTCGCAGCTCACCTATCGCCCTCAGGACAGGCAGTCCTTTTGTGGCAGACAGCACACTTATCTCTCTCAACTACACACCTTTTGCAGCAACAGCAGATGCCAATTCCGCAGATGAAAGTGACTTACCAGACGATATCACTATTGGGGGCAGAATGTGTCTCTTTGCAGATCGTTGAATCCACGTCACCTCTGACACCTGGGTGCTGAACACCATCACCTTCGGACTTTCTCTGGAGTTCCATATCAACCCTCCGAATCACGAAGAGGGCTCCCATGTCCAAGGAGATACAACACCTGCTGGACATCAGAGATGTCAAGCCGGTTCTGTGGGCTCAATGGGGTCGGGGTTTCTACTCAATTCTCTTTCTCGTGCCGAAGCATTTGGGGTTTGGAAGGCGATCCTCGACCTGAAGCACCTCAACAAGCACCTCGTTCACAGGAGGTTCGGAATGTGCGCTCTAAGCTCCATCCTGGAGAGTCTGCGATCCGGGGATTTCTTAGCATCCCTCGATCTGTCGGAAGCATGCCTCCACATTCCCATCTTGCCAGCTCGTCACAGGTATCTTCGCTTCTGTTATGCAGGCTATCATTGGCAATATTAGGCCCTTCCCTTTGGCCTTGCTTTGGGCCCGAGAACCTTCACCAAGGTACTCTCGTCGCTCGTTGCATATCTAAAACTGCTTCCCCTCCTTTTCCAAACGTACCTAGACGACCTGTTGATTCAAGCTCCATTGATGCAGGGGACAACTTTAGACATCACCACAACCATTCAGGCTCTGCGGGATCACGGATTCATCGTGAATTTTCCAAAGAGACAACTTGTTCTGTGCAGGAGGATTCTACATCTCGGTGCCCTCATAGTCACATCACTGGGGCTTGTCTTCCTGTCACCGGACCGGAGGGCAAACATCAGGCTGTCAGTCTCCATTGTACTCCAGAATCCAACAGTTCCTCTCGCATCTCTCTCAGTACTGATGGGGAAGATGGTCTCCTGTTGCAACATTCTCCCTTGGGCCAGGCTCCACTCAAGGTCTCTGTTACCCTTTCAAAAGGCAAAACTTGCGAAATCCAACAGAAGGATTCATCTTCCCATCTTGATTCGCAGGTCCCACTTATCAACACCGTTCTGCTACTTTACCACAGCTAGAGTTGGCAGCTTGAAACTTCAGCTCTACTATGGTTTCCAAAGCTCACAGGCGTCTCCCCTTGGAAATCCAAACATCCCCTGGAAAACTTAAAATACAGAAGAGAAAGGTTAGCATATAATCATTAACCCCCTCTCCCACCCGCAGGAGGACCTTTGGGCTTGTCCGAAAATTTAGCATGAAATTCCCTCACTAGATGGTCACCATTAACCTTTCAGCTCTTTACCCAAGTCACTTCAGCCAGAGGATAACCTTTCCAAAGTACCAAGTACTGCAACTGACCTCTATATAATTTTGAGTCCAAAATTTTGGTAATCTCATAATGGGTTTTCCCTTGTATCTGCACAGGAGGGGGCGGAGCAGGGGCCAAAGATTTCAGGTTAGATCTTCTCACTGGTTTCAATAAACTACTATGAAACACAGGATGTATTCTACCAAGAATGCGGGGAAGGCTAAGTTGAACCATCATGGGATTAATTATTTTTACAATAGGGAAAGATCCAATGAATAATGGACCTAATTTCTTACTAGGCATTTTCAATTTTAAATATTTGGTTCACAGGAACACTTTGTCCCCTACTCGGTAAGGGGGCTGAAGAGACCGGTGTTGGTTTGCCTGAACTTTGAATTTTCTCGCCGCCTCAGTTAATTCTCTCTTTGTATTTTCCCATCCTTTTTTAAATGATGACATCCATTTTGTCAAAGATATAGAAGAGGTGGGTTCTCTAGGCAACTCAGGCATAGGCACAAATTCATTCCCCATCGTTATCTGAAAAGGAGACAATCCAGTACTGCTATGTATTGCATTATTGTATGCTACTTCAGCAAAAGACGAGATCTGTCCAGTTCTCTTGTTGATAGTTTACGTAGCATCTAATATATTGTTCCACCATTGCGTTCAATCTCTCCATTGGTAGACGGATGTAAAGCCAAACTTAGACAACCCGATGGATTTCAAATGGGCCTGCTTAGAGAATAAATCCACGACAGTCCAAATCACTGTATGGCCACTGCTCGGTGGGAACTCTACGATAAAGTCCATTGCGATTTCCTTCCATGGTCAAGTGGGTTTAGCTACTCCTTATAGAAGCCCAGGGGGCTTCCCCAGTCTGCATTTCATGGTGGCACAGGTGGCACAGCTCTTAATGTAGTCCTCTATGTCCATTTTCATTCTTGGCCACCAAAACTGCCTCCTTGCCAAATGGAAGATTTTCAAAAACCTGAAGTGGCTCCCTAACTGCGAGTCATAACTCTGCTTCAGTATCGGGAGTCACATATTGGCTGCCACATAGAACTTCCCCCTTTTCCAAGTCAATCCGTCCCTCAACCAAGAATCAGTCAAAAGGACTGCTTTCAGCTCTGCAGTCAACTTATCTTCTGGGAAGCTTAGTCCATGGTGTTTTTGGGCCCTTGTTTGGGCTTGGTCTGCAGGTTGAGGGTCAGAGATCATTGTGTGTTTGACCACCTCCTGTTGGCTACCAAATTGGGGTTTACGGGATAAAGTGTCAGCTAGAAGATTTTCCCCCGAGGAATGTATTTCAAGTTGGAATTGAATCGTTTGAAATACTGAGGCCATCAAACTTGTTTGGGGGAAAGTTTTTGAGGAGTTTTCAGCACCTCTAGGTTTTTGTGGTCTGTCCATACTTCAAAAGGGAATTTGGCGCCTTCCAGGAAATGTCTCCAAGTGAGGAGAGCCCATCAAACAGCAAAAGCCTGTTTTCCCCACACTCCCCATCTGTATTCAGTATCAGTTATTTTTTTGGATACATAAGCACACAACAATAGGTTGCCCTGGGTGGTCCTTTGTAGTAGGACCCCTGTCACTGCCACTTCACTGGTGTCAGCCTGAATTATGAATGGTTTATCTAGGTCAGGGTGTTGTAGGATCAGTTCTAGTGCAAAAAGGTGTTTTAAATGTTCTAACTATTTTTGGCAGTCCATCATCCAAGCCAGTGGTTGGTTGGCTTTCGGTTTAGCAGGGGAAGGGCTCATTTTAAAAGTTTAGCTAGTGGGAGGGCCACCTCCGTGAAGGAAGAGATGAAGTGTCTATAGAAGTTAGCAAACCCTAAAAAGCTTTGAAGTTGTTTGTGTGTTTGGGGAGGTTGCCAGTCCAGTACCGCTTTTACTTTCTCTGGGTCCATTTCTACTCCTATGTTCAACACGCAGTAATCCCAAGTAGTCGAAGGATTCCTTGTGGAAGTCACATTTTGACAGTTTCATGTAGAGCTTGGCAGCTAGTAGTTTTTTTAACACTTGTCTAACCAATTTGATGTGGTCCTCCAAGGTCTCACTGTAAATAAGAATATCGTCCAAGTAGACTAGGACCCCTTGTACAAATGGACATGGAGAACTTCAAATATTGCCCGGGGGGGGGGGGCTGTAGCCCAAAAGGCATAACTTTGAATTGGAAGTTTCCCTGCAGGCAGTTAATTGCTGTTTTCCATTTGTCGCCCTCCCTTACGCGTACCTGGTAATAGACTTCACGTAAGTCCAGCTTGGTGAAAACTTTGCCTTTCGATAAGTGGTTTAACATGTCTTTCATAAGGGGGAGGGGGGAGGTGTTTTGTAAGCAAATAGTATTCACCGCCCTATAGTCTCATACCCCCATCTTCTCTCTGAATAGCATGGGCATGGCTATCCTGGAATGTGCGGGTTCTATGAAACCTCTTTAAGTTAATGTCAATGTATTTCCTCAGCTCAGACATTTCAGTAGGTGTCATGGAGTACATTCTGGGTTTGGGAATTATGGCCCCTGGTTGTGATTTGATAGTGCAGTCGGTAGGGCAGTGGGGGGGTAGGATGTTGCACTCCTTTTCGCTAAATACTCCTGATAAATCAGCATAAAGTTTGGGAAAGAGATGTATGTTCGAAATGGATGCTGCAGGTTCAGGTAGGGCAGGCTGTTGAACTGGCTGATTAGAGGTGGGGTGCGGTGGTTCTAAGTCAATTATGAGCTTACGAAATCCATCTTCCCATTTGATAACAGACCCCCACTTATCTAGCCAAGATAGGCCCAAGACATCTTGGGGGTGATTATGGATCTTATCAGTTCCTTGTGCCTGCCAATTTCTAGTGTTATTGGCACAGTTACTTGGGTAGCCGGAACACCACCAATGAGGGACCCATACACCTGGTAAAAGTTGATTGGGCGTTTCAAAGGTCTAATCCTGATGCCCAACTGCTGCACTGTTGGAAGGCCTGTCAAGCATCTGGTCAATAAGTCAATAATTGCCTGATAACACCTGCCTCCCAGTGTCTGGAACTATTATTTTTACTGTAATTGCAAAAGTTGGAATGGGTCCACTCACCATTGGATCGTCTTCACCATCTGGTTGACCAGTAGGGATATTTGCTGGCAGTGACACCTCAGTCTCCTCAGTGGGCAGTGGAACGTCTGCAGTCTTCCAGGCATATCTGGTTGAATCGGGTGGCTGTTTTGGAGTCCTCTTGCCTTGAGTAGATGGGACTGAATGTTGCAGAAAAGTTGGTTCCAGGACATCTACAATCGCTTTGGCCAGCCCATCATGGACCTTTTTGCGTCTCCATCCCACACCCAAGTCCCCAGGTTCTTCACGAGATTCCGAACTTTGGGAACAGAGGGAACAAATGCTTTCTGTTGCGACTGGCCCCCAGAGCTACTGTACAATTTCTCTCCTCTTCCGCTCATCCCAGCCATGATTCGCAAGAAGATTTCGGAGGTGGCAGAGATCATCTTGGTGGCTCCGTTCTGGCCTCGTCGCCCTTGCTTGGCAGACTTGGTAGCTCTCTGGGTCTTGCGTCCATGGAGGATACCTCCAGAGAAGATCTTTCTGCACCAGGGTGTCATGCTACATCCAGAGCCTCAATGGCTCCACTTGACTGGCTGGCACTTGAAGGGGATCTCTTGAGGGAGGAACATTTCTCCAACAACAAAACCATCAAGATCATGTAAACGGACAGGAGACCATCCACCATCCGACTGTACAATTCTACTTGGAAGGTCATTGTAGACTGGTGTCATCATCATCAGATTGACCCTATTGCTGCCACTCTTCTGCAGGTTACAGAATTTCTTCGGACTAGACTTGACAAAGGCCTCACCTTTAACATGATTCGACGGCACATAGTCACCTTGTCTACAATTCTCTCTGAGCTGGACAGTCAGCCTATCTCCTGACATCCCAGGATGCAACTGTTTCTTCGAGGGGTCTGTAACCTGTGTCTTCCGGTCATTCATTGCTTTCCCTCCTGGGACTTGCCTAAGGTTCTTCGCGCGCTCACCAGCTTTCCCTTTGAACTGATACAGGAATCCAGCTTAAGGAACCTCACCCTTAAGGTGGCCTTTTCTGGTAGCAGTGACTTACAAGGTAGATGCCTTTGCTTCTGCAGAGGTATCCTTTGGACACAGAGTCCTTCAGCAGGTCCATGTGGTATCAGTCGCTCTGGACCTGGGTTCTACCCGCCCTTAGGACTGCCAAGCTTTGGTATGTCCCATTCCTGGACCACTCTGCACCCAATCAGGAGAAGGAGCATTGGTCTTACCTGAACGTCCTTTCTCTGATGGTGCGGAATGGTCCAGTTTCCCATCCCTTTTTCCTTACTGATCTGGAGCCGCTCTCCTAACCTCTTCTTTAGGTCTATTTTCCAGGTAACTTCACAAAAAAACTGGAGCATGGAGGAGGCATGGAGAGGATGACCCAATTCTTTCAACTCAGTTACTAGGCAGATGAGACTGTGTCAACCCATTCCTGGACCATTCTGCACCATCAGAGAAAGGACGTTCAGGTAGGACCAACACTCCATTTCATGGTGCATTGTACTTGCCTATATCTCAGCATGTCAGAGGACTCTTAAAGGTGAAACAAACTGAAAGTGGAAAAACGGCTTAAATTATTACATTAAGAAAGCAACAGAACTTTTGATAAAGGAAGTGAATAAGGGAAACCTTGAAAATGAGATTGAGCATTATTGAATATTGAAAATATTGAGCATTGAGTTTCTACCTGGAAAAAGAAGCCTATGCACAGTCAATATCTGAAGGACATACAAAGCAAGTAAAATACAAAGCAAACATGGAGCTGGTTGAGATCAGGGGTGCTGAAGAAATAAATTGAAGGCTTCATTTTGGCTCCCCAAGAAGAAGCCTTGCAGAATAATTCCATGAAAACAAAAATTTAGCATGTCAGTAACAAACAGCAAATGTTGCTTATGCAATGAGAAAATGAAACAATGGATCATCTTATCAGTGGTTGCAGCAAAAGTTCACGGACTGATTTTCTATACACAGGTGTCAAACTCATGGTGTCACATTGCTATCATGTTTTTTCCCTTCATGGAGCTGGGGTGGGGGTGGCCTACACGTTTTTTACCTCAGTTGTTTAAGTACATCTCTGCAGTTGTCAAGTTAGTAACACTATTGTTAAAAGACTGGGTTTTCCACTGCTTCTCAGTGTCAAGATCCCATCTTGACAGCTGTGAATTATCAACATATCAGCAATTATCACTTACCTGCGTGGTTCGGCGGGTGAGGTCACTGAGGTGGTGGGAATAGATTGGCGTCGTGATCATAACAGAATGTATTGGATTGTAATTGGTGTGATGGTGGTTTGCTGGAGTCCTAGGACCTGTGGATATGCGTTGTTGTGTAGATAATTATCGTTGCTGTTCCTGATTGGTTGGAAGCCAGAAGACGAATTGGCTAGATACTGAGTTCTGTGCCTATTTAAACTCTCTAAACTTTCTGTTGCCAGAGTTGGCTTGATACTTGTTTTGTCTGTAGCTGTTTCATGGACTCCAGTACAATAAAATTTTCTTTTATCACAAAAAGAGCTGTGGTCTTTTGACTGGTCCGGAAGGGCTGACAAAAAAGCCAACTCTCATCTCTAGTCCGATAGCCGAGGGGCTGGACGAAGCGGCAGCATTGGGGTGTCAGGGCCGCATCAGGACCAAGAGAATTTGCTGGTAGACCATTTGGGGCACCAGCAAGTGGGGGATTCCTTTAGTTTTCCTCCTGCCACACCACGTAGGGTGGCTCCTTGGAGGAGCCAGGGTACTGGGGCCAAAGTCAGGGGAACATGACCTATAGATCTGGTGTGGGTTGCTGGCTTGGCCCTGCAACCCATCTGGGGCCCTCCACTGCTGTAAGCTCATTTTAACGGGGCCCCTGAGTGTGTGGATGTCTTTCTGAGCCAGACTCTAGGCCATATTGAAACCTATGGGGACTTGTATCCGACCCAATGGGCCCTTGTCAATGCTATTTCTGCTGTATTATCTGGGGAGGCAGCCGATTGGGTCGCAGACCTGCATAGGAAATGAGCACCAGAATTACGGGATGTGGGGCTATTTCTAGAATCATTACAGAGTAGGTTCCAGGACGATGCCTGGATGCAGATGGCTGAAGAGGAACTCCTTGAGTTAACCCACAAGGGCCGCCCACCAAAGGAGTATGTGGCTCTTTTCAAAAAAATTGCTGGTAGGCTGTGGTCATGGCCCAAGAGGCTTTTGATACATCATTTCAAATTGGGTTTAGATCAGCCTCTGAAACAGGCCTGCTTATACCGAGGCCTTGGACAAAGGTTGACTTATTGATATAAAGCAGCAGTGGAATTAGATACTGGCTTAAAACTAACCAAGCCAAAGGGATCCACCCCACTCCGGGAGCCATCCATATCCTGGACCAGGGAGCAGTCGGCCTCCCAGCCTCTTGCTTTAGAACTGGGTTGGAGGCCAGGGTTCAGATGTTACCGGTGTGATCGACCCGGTCATTAAGCTCAGGACTGTCCAATACCCCCTCTAACACTGAGGCGTGAGGGGTTGTCATCTACTGGGAGAGGACCAAGAGAGCAACGTACTGACAGGTCATGTAGTGTTCAACAGGGGTCATCCCGTGTCCCGAGCCAGAACCCTGACAGTGGGAATAGAAAGGAAACAGAATGGTATGAGGCGAAAAGCAGTGACAATGGGTCTGATGACTATATGGTGAGTGGGGAGATAACGCCCTTTCTGATACCTGTAGAAGTGCAAGGTGGTAACAGAGATGGGGGATGGATTGGAACATGGTCATTACTTGATACCGGATGCACTCTTTGCATCATGAGTAAAGCTTTGGTAGATAAATTATATGTTCCTGTATACAGTCTTAAGTTCCCTCAACTCGGGTAACACGTTTACTAAATTTGAGGATATGACATCATGTAGAGAGCCTGACGTTTATCATAGTTGATCAGGTAATAGAACCTGTTCTAGGTTTATCCTGGATGGATAAATGGAAGCTAGCAATTTGGTGGGAAGATGATGTTAGGAAATTGTGAATTCAATCTAGAACGGTTGAGAATTTGGGATGATCTTTAGAGTGCAATGAATTCTGGTTGGGCAAGGTGATGGAACAACAAAATGTTACATGGGCTAATACTAAGGGGAGTTCCGATGTAGTGATACCCTCCCAGTATCAAGATCTACTGGAAGTGTTCAGGCTTGCGACATACTCCCTCCACATAGGCCGCATGATTGTGCAATAGAACTGAAACCAGGTGCTGTTTTACCTAAACCTTGCATGTACTCAATGACAGTCGCTGAGAAGGAGGAGTTGAGATGGTACATTGACACTAACCTGGCTCGAGGGTATATTAGACCAAGTAAGTCGAAAGTGGCTGCTCCTGTCCTATTCAGGGAGAAAAAGGATGGGGGCCTGCACCTATGTGTTGATTTTTGCGGCCTGAATGCTGTATGTGTAGAGCATGTGTACCCATTGCCTCTTTTGAAGGATTTGTTGGCCACTCTGGCCACTGGACAGGTGTTTACCAAACTAGACCTCCGGAGGCATACTACAGAATACGCATTAAGATCACGGACGAATGGAAAACAACTTTTAATTGTCTGTTGGGTAGTTGTGCCCTTCGGGTTACAAGGCACTCCCTCGGTGTTCATGCAACTGATCAATGAGGTGTTGCATGAACACTTGTATAAGGGCGTACTTGTTTACCTAGATGATATTTTAATATATTTACAATCTATGGAGGAACATGTATGGTT
Organism: Calamaria suluensis; assembly: GCA_032468135.1. NCBI lineage: Eukaryota > Metazoa > Chordata > Lepidosauria > Squamata > Calamariidae > Calamaria > Calamaria suluensis. The sequence continues at coordinate 10,515 of JANHFP010192496.1, forward strand.
GGTACGTTCTGTGTTAAAAAAACTACTCAGTGCCAAACTATACGTTAAGACATCTAAGCGGGCCTTTCATCAAAATAGGATAGATCATTTGGGGTATCGTATATCTGCGACAAGTGTTGAGATGGATCCATCAAAAATCCAGACTATATTTGAGTGGAAAGAACTGCAAATGAGGAAACAATTACAGAGTTTCTTCGGATTTGCTAATTTTTACAGACAGTTTGTCCCTGGATTTGTTCAACTAGCCTTGCCTCTTACAGAGTTATTAAAAACTGGACAGGTAATACATCGACCAAGAGGGTCCCAAAAGATAATGTGGACTCCAGAGTGCCAAGTATCGTTTGACAGATTAAAAGAGTTATTTTCCCATGAACCAGTGTTGGCCCATCCGGATTTGTCTAAACAATTTATTGTGCAGGTAGATGCCAGCGATGTTGCTGTTGGCGCTGTCCTTTTACAATATAATGAAGCTAAGACATGTCCCTGTGCCTACTCATCACGTAAATTCACCAACACAGAAAGAAGATGGGCTATTTGGGAAAAGGAGGCGTACATGGTAAAATGGGCGTTGACGACCTGGCGACATTTTTTGGAAGCGGCTAGTCCATCATTTGAGGTCTGGACTGACCACAAAAATCTTGAGTCATTACAAACAATGCGACATTTATCTCCCAAACAAATCAGATGGGCTCAATTCTTCAGTCGCTTTCAGTTCAAATTGCGGTATGTCCCAGGTGGTCGTAATTATTTGGCCAATGCCCTATCCCGAATGCCACAGTATGGGAGTAAGAAAAAAGAAGTAATACAACCTTTAATAGCTTCCTCTTATCGATTAGGTAGTTTATTGGAAAGAATTAAAAATGAGACACGGAAAGTTCAGTGGGTGTTGTCAGGGCCCAAAGAAATAACAGTGCAAAATGATATTGCGTGGATAAATAAAAAGATGTATATTCCGTAGGTTTTACGTTCAGAGGTTTTGCAACGGTGTCACAATTGTAAGTCAACTAGTCACTTCGGGTTTTTAAAGACTTTACATCTAGTACGATGACAGTTTTGGTGGCCTAAAATGAGGCAAGAAATTGAGCGTATGTACAGGAATGTCAGGTCTGTGCTACCACCAAGCCATGTATGGGTAAACCTTGCGGTCTTTTACAGACAGTGGCGAGTCCAACATTCTCTTGGAAGAAAGTGGGAATGGACTTTATTGTCAACCTGCCTTCTAGTACGGGCCATACAGCAATATGGACTGATGGATCTTTTTTCCAAGCAGGCCCATTTCATTCCATGTCCTGGCTTACCATCTGCCCGTAAACTAGTATACCTATCTTATATTCATCACATATATCAGTTACACGGAGTACCATGGAGGATAGTGTCAGATAGAGGCGTTCAATTTACAGCGGCATTTTGGTCATGATTCCTCAAGGAGATAGGGTCGTTACAGGCTTTAAGTTTGGCCTACCATCCCTGTACCAATGGGGTAGCAGAGCATACGAACACGATGATTGAGAGGTATTTAATTGGGTGCAACTTCTTCCATTTGCTGAAATGGCATACAATAATGCAGTTCATAATAGTACAGGGTGTACACCTTTTAAAGTAGTATATGGTAGGGATATGGTGGCCATTCCTGAGGTAACACTAACGCAGGACAGAGAGGATTGTACACCTGAAGATTGGTTAGTGAAAATACGTAATTTGTGGCCCATAGTGAAACAGGCTCTAGATAAAGCATCATTAGAATATAAATCTCAGGCAAATAAACATAGACTGGAACAATGGGATATAAAGGTTGGTGATAAGGTTTATCTGTCCACGAAATACATTAAATTGTATTGATCTAGTTGTAAACTAGCGCCAACCTATATTGGTCCTTTTCAAGTGGACAAAATAATAAATCTTGTGACTGTAAGATTAAAATTTCCCAGGACATTGGGGAGAATATATCCCGTTTTCCATATAAGCCTTCTGAAACCCATGGTAACTAGGGATATGTCTGAGAGGCAAGGTCCTATTCCTGGGGATCATTATGAGGCTGATACAATTTTGGACTCTTAAAAAGAAGAAGGGGCAACTGTATTACCTAGTCTGATGGAAATGGTATCCTGATTCAGAAGCTTCTTGGGTTCGTGTGAGGGATGTAAATGCTTCTCGTTTGATTCGTAAATTCCATCGTACCAGGAAATGATGTTTAATGTTTATATTGTTTGCTTATATCCTTGTAGGCCAAGCCTTGGTGAGATGGGCCGACTGTCAAGATCCCGTCTTGACAGCTGTGAATTATCAACATATCAGCAATTATCACTTACTTGGGTGGTTCGGCGGGTGATTTCACTGTGAGGTGGTGGGAATAGATTGGCGTCGTGATCATAACAGAATGTGTTTGTTGGATTGTAATTGGTGTGATCGTGGTTTGCTGGAGTCCTGGGACCTGCGGATATGCGCTGTTGTGTAGATAATTATCATTGCTGTTCCTGATTGGTTAGAAGCCAGAAGATGGATTGGCTAGATACTGAGTTCTGCGCCTATTTAAACTCTCTAAACTTTCTTTTGCCAGAGTTGGCTTGATACTTGTTTTGTCTGTAGCTGCTTCACAGACT
>JANHFP010197092.1:0-13062 GCA_032468135.1 Calamaria suluensis
AGCTGGCTGAGGAACTCTGGGAGCTGAAGTCCACAAGTCTTAAAGTTGCCAAGGTTCGAGACCCCTTACCTAGAGGTTTATTTGTGCCCTGGGGTGGGGGTCACCTGAATAGTGCAAATGGGTATGGGACCTTCTTGGAACTACTGAGTGGAAATCCTTCCATTCTCCACCATTCATTCACAACCGAGGAAGCTTCTTGGATTAGAAGCAAAATGTCTTCAAGGAAAACCAAAAAAAGCCCAGTTGCCTCTTGAACAAGCACCTCTGAGACGTTTTTGCAAGACAAAAACCAAGCTCAGTGGACAGCAAGATCCCAACTCCACCCTGAGCTATATTTACAGGCTGTCTTTCCTCATTGACCTCTTGTACAGTGACTGTCCAAAAGTGATGGTGGCGAAGTTTCGGCCAACATAATGTCCCACCATCATGTAATTGCCATTTGCGTCTTTTGCAGCCAGCTTCTGCCAACCTAGCAATTTTGAAAGCACGTAAAAAATGCAAGTAGAAAAAATAGGGACCCCCTTTGGTGGGAGGGTAACAGCGTTCCATGCACCTTTGGCGTTTAGTCATGCTGGCCACATGACCACGGAGATGTCTTCGGACAGTGCTGACTCTTCGGCTTTGAAACGGAGATGAGCACCGGCCCCTAGAGTCGGAAACGACTAACACATATGTGCGAGGAAAACCTTTACCTTTTTACTGACAAGCAAAGTAAACTTGATTTTTTTCCCCTTTTTATTACTTTAGAATATAAAATACAAAAATACAAAATCAAATAACAGGAAAAGTAGGGAAGGGAAAAATGTAGAGAAGAATGGAAAAAGAAAGAAAAGGCATTGACCCTTTGGTGTAAAATAGTAGCCATTTTCTATAACAACAAATCTATCTAATCAATAGAACCTAAAATCAAAGTTTCATTTATTTAGCAACAGCACTTAAGACTTATATAACACTTCACAGTGCTTCACAGCCTTCTCTAAGCAGTTTACAGAATCAGCCTATGGCCCCCAACAACCTGGCTGCTCATTTTACCCACCTTGGAAGGATGGAAGGCTGAGTCAATCTTGAGTCTGGTGAGACTTGAACTGCCAAACTACTGGCAGGCTGCAGCCAGCAGAATTAGCCTGCAATACGGCATTCTGGCCACTATGCTACCATGGCTCTTAATTAATTCAATCAATCTTCCAAATAAATCTCCCTCCAAATACATATGTATAGTTTACCCATCTAGACAAGGGGTTCTGAACAGCAAACAACATTAAAAGAAAAATAAAAAACACAGTAAAAAGTACAGAAATTAAAAATACACAGCAGCTGAGAAAATGTGATAATCAGTGAAGGCTTACGCAAGCAAGAGATTAATCTCTTCACATGCTCAGGGACTCAGGTCCCACCAGCACATCCACCTCTAGGCCCATTCGAGAAAAGACATTGTCGTATTGAAGTGTGTAGAGAGAAAAGCAATCAAACTGACAGGGGCTCTGAAAGAAGGGGGGAAATAGAAACCTTATGGGAACAGTTGCTGATAGCAGGTATATTTAATCCGGAGAAGAAAAGATTGTGGGCAAACATGTCCATAGGCTACTGCAGAATGTAGAATTTAGCAGAAGTGGAAGAGACTACTACAATGTGTTTGCCACGCAATTGCTAAAAAAAAATGTACCAGTCAACACAATTCATCAACTGTGATGGTATCATGTTTTAACATGCAACTTCACTTAAAAAGTCATGTCATCTTTTTTCTGAAATGGTGTGAGATGTTATTATGATCCAATTTGCATGCAGAAAAGCTCAGCTTTCTTTCTTGGCATCTGCAATTAACAGGCTCTTAAGTATAAGGAATGTTGTACTCACCTGAACGGTGTTCTCCTTGGGCTGCTTGCAGAGTCCAAAACAGTGGGCGATAACTGTGTCCTATTGGCCAGAGACTGAGTAAATATTTGAACACTGGCTCCTCCCCTTCCTGCCTCCGCCATTGCTGCCCAGTTCATTAATGAAGAACCATGCTGGAGAAGCCCGACTATGAAAACAACAAACAGATTAACAAGAAAACAACAGCAACAGTCCCAGAGTGACTCGAAAAATAATTACCCCAGGGAGGGGTGGACTCTGCAAGCAGGCCAAGGAGAACACTGTTCAGGTGAGTACAACGTTCCTTCTCCCTTGGGCTGCTTGGAGAGTCCAAAGCAGTGGGATATACCCAAGCTAAGCATCCCTAGGGTGGGACAGTCAGAGGCAGCAGGAAGAACTTGTTGGAGAACCCTGCGACCAATGCATAAGAGACAATTTTGTAATTCCTGATGAAAGGTGAAGGAGAGGACCAGGTTGCCGCTCTGCATATGTCTTGAATTGAAGCCTGCATGACCCAGGCAGCAGTGGTAGCAGCGCTTCTAGTAGAGTGGGCCGTGATACCGGAAGGCCTGGACCTGCCATGTTGATCATAAGCCAAGGAAATAGTGGCCCTGAGCCAACGACCGATGGTGGACGGGGAAACCTTCTGTCCCAGAGAAATGTCCTGAAAGGCAATGAAAAGGTATTCCGTCTTTCGAATAGTTGCTGTTCTATCAATGTATTTACGTAAGGCTGTTCATACATCCAGGAGATGCCATTTGCATTCTCTGGCATCCTTTGAGTTGGGACAGAAGTCTGGCAAAATTAGTTCTTGAGCACGGTAAAACCACGAACTGACCTTCGGAAGAAAGGAGGGATCCAGCCATAGGATGACCCAGTCAGAATGAAATATGCAAAAATCCTTGTGGATCAAAAGTGCAGCTATTTCGGATATGCGACGAGCTGATGTTATGTCCACGAGGAAAGACACCTTGAAATATAGAAATTTGAGAGAGATGGAATTCAAAGGTTCGAATGGAGGGTCTGTGAGTGCTTTTAGAACCAATGATAAGTCCCATGAAGGATATCTGTGGATGGAAGATGGCCGTAGGTTGGATGCACCCCTGAGAAATCCCCGGATCCGCTTATGATGTGCAAGGAAATGGACCCCCTTGCAGGTTAAAATGGTGGATAGCGCTGCCACTTGTCTTCTGAGAGTGTTCGTGGCAAGACCTGTTGTATACACACCACAACATCCAGCCAAGCCATGGTTTCCTTCAGAACGGACGATGAGTCATGACGTCATGGAGATTAATCAGCCACCGCAAGATAGCTAGTCTGGGATTGGGTTACAGTAGGGGTGTGGTGAAGGGTGCGACGCGAAGGGATTCACTGATAGGATGGCGTCGGGATGCTTGTTTATTGTATTGGGATAAAAGGAAGGAACTGAGTGAGGCAACTCAGTGCTGTTCTATCTTCCTTCTGCGAAAAGCCGAGAGCTGAATAAAAAGTCACGAATCCCGAGCTGTGTTGCGTGTGTGTGTCTGAGCGAGGCTACAGAATGCAGCAGAAGAACAGCACTCCTCCCCTCCCTCTCCCGACACCCTGTGTCGACCGGCCTGTAGGTCGAAGGATCCGACATGTCGGCTTCCAAGGGAGCAGCGGCAGCGGCGTCGGCGAGTTCGTCTGGAGGAAGTTCGGCTGGTTCCCCCTCGGCGCGCCAGTCGGCATCCGATCAAAAGGCGGCTGCGCCGGATCGGCCGGTGACTAGGTCACAAGGGCTGGGGGAGCAGCCGCAGGCCGTTGGAGGACCCCGGAAGTGTCGGAAGAAGACAGCGCAGGGACGGCGCCGCGCTAGGAGCATCAGGACCAGCGAGATTGAAGTCAATAAGGCGGTATCACAGTTATCGGGAGCGGGGGCCTGGTGGCACGGGAACGCTTTGGCTCTACCAGGAACGTCTCTTCAGGCGTCCCCCACCTTCGCGCCTCCCTTGGGGGTATGGAGCGGTCCTCCGGTCCAGCCAGCAATCCAGCCGGTGGTGGAAGCAGCCCAACGCAGATCAACGTGGGATGGGCTAAAGAAGGAATTTGGCCCTTACCCAGGCGACCAGACTTTTCAGGCTGTGGATCAACCACCCTCTGGGGTGGGCCCCACCCAGGGGGTGAGTACAGGGGTTGGTGGAGGGCCCAGTGGGGGGTTTACCCCTTTTTCTTTTTCATTCCCAACACCTGCGGTGGCAGGGGGGTCGCAGCCTTTCGGGGGAGGGGGGGTGCAGGGAGCTCCAACACCTCCACCTCCAGTGTGGGCCGCAGGGATTGCTCCCCAGCCTATCTGGGGACCCCCACCCTTGCAAGCCCACTACAATGGGAGCCCGGATCGCCTTTCTGTCTTTTTGGGCCAGGCGATTGGGCATATGGAGCTTTATGGGACATTATATCCGACGCACTGGGCTAAGATAGCCGCCATTACCGCCGTGATGACAGGGGAAGCGGCTGAATGGGTGGCAGTGCTGCATAGACGGCGTTCCCCAGTGTTAGGTGACATCGCCTTATTCTTGGAAGCCATGAGACAACGGTTTCAAGATGATACGCTGGGAGAGACCGCTGAGGATGAATTAATGGAGCTAACCCAGGGGGGGAGGCCAGGGAAAGATTACGTGGCTGCTTTCAAGCGGATCATGTCCCGTCTGGATACCTGGTCGGACAAAATGTTAATTAACCAATTCAAGCAGGGCCTTGACCCACCACTTAGACGGGCATGTCTCTATCGCGGTCTCCCACCCGTTCTGTCAGAATGGTTTAAAGCGGCTATACAGCTGGATATAGGTTTGCGTAAGGAACGGCAGAGCGGTAATCGGAATGTAGGTAGAGGTCGGGGAGCGAGGGGCCCTTCTAACACCACCGAGGGGCGTAATCCGGACCTCCAAGACCGTGGATTGGGACAAAGACCCCTCTTTCGCTGTTTCCGCTGTGATCAGCCGGGACACCGGGCCGTGGACTGTCCGTCACCCCCAGTGACAACTCCGGGGAGAGGTGGCCCTACGAGCCAGCCGCAACGAGAGCGTTGGCGTAAGGGCGAGCGGTCCCAGCGAGCATTGCAAAGCGCCTATGGGACACCTCGGGCGATTACCTCTGGTGGGGAAAAGGACTATGATGGAGGGAAACCGGGACCGGACGAGGAGATAGAGGACCCTCTTATAGATGATGAGGTAAGCCCCTTTATGATCCAGGTTACCCTAAGCAATGTTCGTACAGGAGAGTGGATGAGTCATAGTGCTCTTGTAGACACAGGGTGCACGAGATGCCTGATTAGCACACGGGTGGTAACAGAATTAGGATTGAACGTATTCCCTTTGAAACGTGCCATTCGCTTTGAGCAGATGGACGGCACGTTACTTGGAGGGGGGTTAACCCGAAATGTGACAGAGACCGTGAGCTTACGAATAGGGGAACACCAGGAACGGTTGAGGTTTGTGGTAATTGATAAGTTGGTAGAGCCCATTATTCTTGGTCTGGCGTGGCTGGATTACAGGAGGTCAGTCATCTGGTGGGACGATATGAGCCATAGACTGAGTTTCCCTTTTCCGGGAAAGGGGCCTCATGTCCCCTCTCTGCGGGAACATGCAGGATTGGTGGAAGCCAAGCCCCAGGTCAAGGTTATAGAAACCACCATTCCTCAGGAGTATCATGATTTAAGTGAAGTATTTAACGAACAATGCTGTGAACAGCTACCGCCCCACCGAGATATCGATTGCGGGATAGATTTCCTACCTGGTGCACCTCTACCCAAACCTCGGATGTACGCCATGACCCAGGCCGAATTGGCGGAACTCCGGAAGTATATCGATCACAATCTCAGGAGAGGGTTCATACGACCGAGTAAGTCACACATCGCAGCTCCCATCATGTTCAGGGGGAAAAAGGATGGGGGTCTTAGGCTTTGTGTTGATTTTCGGGGATTAAACGCTGTCAGCATTGGGGACACCTACCCTTTACCTCTCTTCAAGGATTTACTAACCAGTTTATCTACTGGTAGGGTTTTTACCAAGTTAGATTTAAGGGAGGCCTACCATCGGATCAGGGTAAGATCCGATGATGAATGGAAGACGACATTCACTTGTCCGTTTGGCAGTTACGCCTACAGGGTTATGCCCTTTGGGTTACAAGGGGCCCCTGCTGTCTTTATGAGGTTTATTAATCACGTCCTTCATGATTACCTCTACCAAGGCGTTCTCGTCTATTTAGACGACATTTTAATCTATAGTAACACCCGAGAAGAGCATGTAGACCTGGTACGGAAGGTGTTAAAAGCGTTGTTGGCGGCCAAGCTTTATGTAAAACTGTCTAAGTGCGAGTTCCACCAGGAATGTCTCGACTATCTGGGATACCGAGTATCTAGTAACGGGTTGGAGATGGATCCCGCTAAGGTGGAAGCAGTGTTAGGATGGCAAGAGCCCCGCACACGACGACAGATACAGAGCTTTTTGGGGTTCGCAAACTTCTATCGGCAATTTATTCCAAACTTTGCCACTATTGCCTTCCCACTGACCAACTTATTACGCACTGGAGGTCAGGTAGGTAGACCATCCCAGGTAATAAAGTGGACCCCTGATTGCAGTAAAGCCTTTGACCATTTAAAAACCTTGTTTTCAATGGAACCCATTCTGGCACACCCACAAGTGCATAGGCCTTTTATAGTGCAGGCAGATGCCAGTGATGTGGCTGTAGGAGCAGTCCTATTGCAACGAGACAAAGATGGGGTAATGCGTCCTTGTGCCTATACCTCAAGGAAATTCTCCGCCTCAGAACGGAATTGGGCCGTATGGGAAAAGGAGGCATACGCTATCAAATGGGCTTTAACCACCTGGCGCCATTTACTTGAGGGAACGTCCAAACCTTTTGAGGTTTGGACCGACCATAAAAACTTGATAGCTCTTCAAATGATTCGACGTCTTTCGCCTAAACAAGTCAGGTGGGCTTTTTTTTTCAGTCGATTCCGTTTTGTATTGAAATACGTGGCAGGGGGTCATAATCTCTTGGCCGATGCACTTTCAAGGAAGCCTCAATTTAATAGTCAGCGGGAAACCCCTTTACAACCCTTGATCTCCACTGGTCAGGCCTTTCGGGGCTTGGGTATAGATTTAAAACGACGTATTCAATTAGAACAGGAGACAGATGAATGGCTAAAAGATCATACACATATGGTTACGTGGAGCAATACACTGGCCTGGGTTAACAACAAAATTTATGTTCCAAAAGCTTTACGTCAATATCTCATGAAGCAGGGTCATGGGGGCCCTATCGGGGGCCATTTTGGGATTCAGAAGACTCTTAATTTATTGCAACGGCAGTTTTGGTGGCCCGCAATGCGTAAGGATGTTTACCAGTATATATCACATTGCGATCTGTGTCACCGCATGAAGCCAAAAGTAGGGAAAAAATGGGGGCTATTGCAGAAGGTTGCAACCCCATCATACCCCTGGGAGGAGGTTGCAATGGATTTCATTGTAGACTTACCTGCGAGTAATGGCTTCATTGTACCATTGTAGACCTCTTCTCTAGGCAAGCCCATTTTATCCCGTGCAAAGGGTTGCCGTCCGCTAAAAAGTTGGTGACGTTATTTCTTCATCATATTTACAGGCTACATGGCATTCCTAAACGAATTGTATCAGATAGGGGGGTACAGTTTACCGCCAGATTCTGGCGCCTGTTCTTAAAAGCCATAGGGACAGCACAAGGGCTAAGCACAGCGTATCATCCCTGCACCAATGGTGTGGCGGAAAAGGCCAACGCAATGGTGGAGAGGTACTTGCGGACGTACATCTCTTTTCAGCAGGATAATTGGTCGGGTCTCCTTCCCTTAGCTGAATATGCATATAACAATGCTGTTCATCGCAGTACGGGGATGTCCCCCTTTAAAGTCATCTACGGCCGGGACATGGGTGGGTTCCCTGAGCTACCTGATAAGGATGTGGATAGCGATATGAATCCCGGGAGGTGGATTGGGATATGGGGGGATGCATGGAGTAAGGTTCACCAATCTCTTGTAGCAGCATTTGATAGTAGTAAACAATACGAGGATAAAGGACGGACGCCAGGACCAGAGTTACTTATAGGCGATTTCGTGTATTTGTCCACCAAATATTTGCGGTCTGATCACCCGAGTAAGAAACTTGGGCCAAAATACATTGGCCCGTTTAAAATACTAAAGAAAATAAATCCAGTGGCTGTCAAATTGCAACTCCCGAAACGGTTAGGCCGTATACATCCCGTGTTTCATATAACCCTTTTAAAAAAGGCTCCAGATGTTCCTCTGGAGTATGAATCGAAACCTTTACCCGGAGGTCATCATGAGATAGATAAGATATTAGATTCCCATGACTATAAAGGGAAGGTGCAGTACCTGGTCCATTGGAAGAAAGGACCACCTGATGATACATCATGGGTAGATGCGCACGACGTTAAAGCATCTCGGCTTACCAGCCGTTTCCATCAAAAGTACCCAGAAAAGTCACAAAAATAATAAGGATGTACTAACATTTATTTCTTTATTTTGTCGTTTGGGAATTATAGGATAATTCCTGGTGACGGGGGCCGGTATGTTGTATACCCACCACAACATCAAGCCAAGCCATGGTTTCCTTCAGAACTGACGATGGGTCATGACGTCATGGAGATTAATCAACCACCGCAAGATAGCTAGTCTGGGATTGGGTTACACTAGGGGTGTGGTGAAGGGTGCGGCGCGAAGGGATTCACTGATAGGATGGCGTCGGGATGCTTGTTTATTGGATTGGGGATAAAAGGAAGGAACTGAGTGAGGCAACTCAGTGCTGTTCTACCTTCCTTCTGCGAAAAGCCGAGAGCTGAATAAAGAATCACGAAACCCGAACTGTGTGGTGTGTGTGTGTGTGGCGAGCGAGGCTACAGAAAGCAGCAATATCATTATATGATCTAAATAATAGAGTGAATATTTGTATTTTACTATAATCTGATAATTCAAGCATAGTGTGAATTTATTCAATAACAATTCATTAATTTTAAACATGTCCAGTGATGCCAACAAATAATCTAGAATTATCCTATTCTGAGATGGCCATTTTTTTCTATTTAGTCCTCTAGTATGTACCTTAGTGAGTACATTAAAGGCCACTTCAATTCCACTTCTATAGAAACATTCCTATAGCTTTCTGCAGTTCATATTTGCCTATATTGACAGCTAAACTCTTAGAACTGTTTATGCCCAATGTTTTCTCAACAGTCTTCCTACCTTCTTTTCCCTACTTCTGTCATTCCTTTCATATTTAATCAGACAATCTGATTTTTAATATAATATTCATATTATAAATAGCATATTTTTATCTTTTTCAGTTTTCTATCCACATGAGTAGCAGTAGAGATGATAAGGTAGTTTTCCTTTTATATAACTTCTTGCCATGAATCTTCTAAAATATCTGTACGTTAAAATCTATACTTTGTTCTTCACAATAGTCATTGATCAGAATTATGTAGGTTAACAAATAAATAATTTCGGTTGAGTGCTTGGCGCTCTCTGATCTTGGTTGTTTCCTTGTAGATGTTTCATTATCTGACTATGTAACATCAACAGTACTAGTGAGTATGGGGTTTTCTCTGTGTTTATATATAGTAGCTTATCCTGCCAGTGTTGGCAGGGCTGCAATTTTGTCTTCAATATTTACCTGACTGGATATTCTTGTCTGCTTAATTGTTTGTCTCGTGTTAATCCCTGCTTATCTGGTTGTTGGTTGCTGAAGGGAATACATTCTTTTCTTTTGGCTTCCACCTTAGCTTTTTAATTGTTTCTTTTGAATGGTGTGTAAATGTGGTTTATTTCTACAATATTTGTCTTTTGATGGGACTCATAGTAGACATATAGAGATAAACCATATTTTCCCTCAGATAAATTTCATTCTAAAATATAATGTCAAAAGAATGGGTTCAATTGTTTTGAGAATATCATGGCAAAGCATGTTAGCAGAAGCAAAGTTAACCCTCTCACAGTAGTATAGAACCCCAAAGTCTTCTTTCAAAGTAAGACAACAAATAACCATAAAGCACTTCTTGACAACAGAAAGGGTGTCTTCTGGTAACCTAGAACATTTGCCAAGGGCCAGAAATAAATAATGTAGTTAATGTAATTTGATTGACTGTTGTCTCCACTTTAAAACACACTCTTCATTTTAAATTGCCAGCAAGGAGGTATTTGAGAATAATCCATTTTATTACAATTCAGCAGAAAGAATCTAACTTGATTTAAAAGGCTAATAAAAGTGTTGTTTTTTTAAAAAAATGCTGAAAATACTGTAAGGTAAAGGTTAAGGTTCCCCAACACATGTGTGCTAGTTGTTTCTGGTTCTAGGGGCAGTGATCATCTCAGTTTCTAAGCTGAAGAGCCAGCACTGTCCAAAGACATCTGCATGGTCATATGGTTGGCATGACTAAATGCCAAAGGCACACAGAGCGCTGTTACCTTCCCACCAAAGTGATCCCTACTTTTTCTATTTGCATTTTGTACTTGCTTTCGAACTGCTAGATTGGCAGAAGGTGGGACAAGTAACAGGAGCTCACTCTGTTACATGGCACTAGGGATTTGAACCGCTGAACTGCTGACGTTCTGATCAATAAGATCAGTGTCTTACCTGCTGAGCCACCACACCCCATCACAAATACTGTAGTTGGAGGGGGAGAAAATAAAGATACTACCTACCAGGATAGTGCTTTGTAAATGCAATGTAAGATTAACACAACAAAGCATTTTTATTGGCCTTTATATCTTCCATCCAAACACAAAGAACATTGCTGGGGCATAGCGGATTACAATTATTAATACTGTAGAAAAATCATTTACTAGTCATGAAACATTATAACATCTTTTTTTTTTTACATTTTCTTGGTTTTGGTAAAGCTTGTGTCAGCCTCAGCTGTAGTTTTAAATCAGCACATTTTTAAATGACTGGAATATGACCAATTCATATTTATTTACAACTTTATATAACGGTACACTAAAATCTGAAAAAAAAACTTCAAATAATGTTTGTTATTGAACTGGTTGCTTTACTCTTGCTGCTAGTGATTATTTTATGTTGATTATTTTACATAAAGTTTATGAGGTGTTTTATTTTTAAATATAGCAGCATATAATATAAACTATTGTTAAATATTATTAAAAATATTTACAATTGTGCCACAGAAATTTTTTGCTGTCCATTGGTTACCTTCCACTGAGAAAACTAAGGAACTAGGTTCACAGAGTAGGCCCTCCGATGGAAATCTAACAGTAAAAACACAGAGAGCCATACTGGAAGTTTCTACTACTCAGTGCTTAGAAACGAATCTGTCTTAACAAACTCATTGCTCCTGAAAGAAGGAAGTGATAACAAAATATAGCCAAGAGAGATTTCTGTTAAAGCATCTGAAACTTAAGAAACAATTTAAAATTACATCATCTACTTTGCAAAGTGCCTGGCTACAAAATCTTGGTTCAAAATCTGGTTTGTGAATTGAATGAAGCCTTATTCCAGTGTTCTATTTTCTTCTCTGAAGAGAAGCTCCTAAACTCACTTATATTAGTAATTTTTTCTGAAAATTATAAAAAAAAATGACTTACTTCTTAACAGTTATTCAACAATCATTGTACAACCCTAGCATATGTGATTGTAAAATTACAAGTCTCTATGATAAAAACTGCAAGGTTATTTACTTAATTCATATGAACTAGAATTTGGGGTTTAGTTTAATGAGTATATAAAATGTGCTTGTAAAGTCAGCAGCAGCTGCCAACATGCCCTAATATATTAAAAGATGTAATCTTTGAAGAGAAGTTAGTTGGCGTTCCTGTTGGCCCTCCTATCAACTTTAACCTCCAACCTTCTTCAGCATGTATCACCACAAATAAAACTGCTGAGGTTTGACAGGAGGATAAAAAGTCACCACGCCATTGCATAGAGCTCTCTGTGTGATTTTTTTTTTCTGTCTTAAACTTAAATAGATACTGCTGTAAGTCAAAGTTTTAAAGGAAGCCGTAAACACTCCCCCATATCACTTTAATTTTAATAATTTCTGTTTTATCAGAAGAAATGAAGAAATATACATAGTAAATTATGTTTGACAACTAGAATTTAGTGGTTTTGTTATTGGTTGTCTTTGACCATTACACAGATTTCTGTTCTTCATTTTGATGTGTACTGTTTCAAGCAAGCAGCATATGATATTGATATAAACATGGCGTTTTGTATACAGGCTTATAAATGAATTTTTAGATCATGATTAAGACAAACCAGATGACAAAAATAAACGATATGTTTGCATGTACTCCACTTACTATAGAATACTTTTGTGAACACTAGCCACCTGTGATTGAGCAAAGACAAAGCTCTTACTTCATTTTACCATTCTGTACAATTCTTTTTCAAACTGAAAAAGTTATACACAAACTAACACATATATACTAATCTTTTTCATCTTGGCAAACATGCTTTTTTCCCTGGGAGGATTAAGTGCTTTCACAAAGTAATTTTATCAAAATAAGTTAATATTGCATTTTCTTGTTTGCTTAAAAACAGCAGTTTAACATTTTCATGAACACTTGCTAAACAAAAAACATAAATATAGATATAGACATTAGTACCTGTTTATTTGTCTCTGTGTGTAAACTTTGCCTGTAAAACGCTCCAGGTCCAATTGTGAAGAACTGCTGACACAACCTCTGCATGCACTAAGTTAAATATTCCATCTTTCTTCAAGCTTGAATCCATTATTACCACAGGTAGTCCTTGACTTACAACCACAACTGAGCCCAAAATTTCTGAGTGTGACAGCTGTGAATATAAATTACTTGGTCTTCAGTAAGGCATTTGATACAGTAGATAACAGCCTACTACTTGATAAGATAGAAAAATGGGGGTTAGGCAGTATCACCACCAGATGAAGTTGTAACTGGCTGACCAACCACACTCAACATTTAGTCCTGAATGGAACTATATCTACATGGAGGTAAGTATGAAGTGGGTGTCGGGGCCCAAAGCTCTGCCTTAGGCCCAATATCTTCATAAATGATTTAGATGAGGGGATAGTGGGGAACTCATCAAATTTGCAGAAGACACCAAGTCAGAAATAGCCAAAACTCATAGGACAGTACAATATTATTATTATTATTATTATTATTATTATTATTATTATTATTATTATTATTATTATTATTATTATTATTAT
>JANHFP010199821.1:0-13037 GCA_032468135.1 Calamaria suluensis
CAGTAAAACCCATTACATTGTTACAATAACTTCCATCCCAACTCTCTCTCTTCCCAATTCTTAAAGTGGCAGCTTGAGACTTGTGGGCTAATATGGTTTCCAAAGCTGACAGGCGTCCCCCTGTAGAGGAGAGAACATTCCCTAGAAACACAAATACAAAAGAAGATTATTAGTGAAAAACCATTAACCCCCTCTACCATCATTCTGATCGCCCGTAGGCTTATTGGGATATTTTCTGTGGAAATGTTTCACCAAATGGTCTGCATCCACATTCCAACTTTTGACCCAAGTTGAGTCAGACAAAGGATATCCTTTCCACCGTACCAAATACTGCAATTGCCCTCTATATTTCCTTGAATCTAAGATGTCACTAATCTCATAATGAATTACCCCATCCTTGACCATGGGGGAAGACGGAACAGGACCCATAGGCCGTAAGTTGGACCCTCTAACTGGTTTCAGTAAACTGTGAAATACGGGGTGTATTTTCCCCAGGATACGGGGATGCTGAGTTTGACTGTAACAGGGTTGATTACTTTGGTAATAGGGAAAGGCCCAATGAATAAAGACCACAATTTCCTACTAGGGAGGTTCAACCTTAAGTATTTTGTCAAAAGGAATACCTTGTCCCCCACACGATAAGTAGGTTGAACCGCCTGAGTTTTGTAAATTTTTGCTATCTCTGCAAGGGCTTTCTTTGTGTTTTCCCACCCCTTCTTTAATGAATCCATCCAGTCTGACAACAATACGGATGAGGGAGGTTCTCTGGGCAAGACAGGCATAGGGACAAACTCAGTTCCCATAGTTATTTGGAATGGTGTTAGTCCCATACTGCTGTGTACCGAATTGTTATACGCTACTTCAGCAAAAGGCAGAAGATCCACCCAGTTGTCTTGTTGATAATTAACATAACATCTAATGTTCCATTCAACCATCATGTTCAATCTTTCAGCTGCCCCATTAGTAGACGGATGAAAAGCTGAACTCAATCTCTGAGAAGATCCGATAGATTTCAGAAACTATCTCCAAAACATAGCCATAAATTGGGGACCCCTATCTGAAATTAACTGTTTCGTGACCCCATGTAGGCAATATATATGCTTAACAAAGAGTTTAGTCAATTTCTTGGCAGAAGGTAGTCCATTGCAAGCTACAAAGTGTGCTTGTTTGGAGAACAGGTCTACGACAGTCCAGATCATAGTGTGTCCACCACTCAATGGGAGCTCAACAATAAAATCCATTGCAATTTCTTCACACAGTCTTGTGGGTTCAGCCACAGGTTGAAGGAGGCCAGGTGGTCTCCCTGGCCTGTATTTCATGGTGGCACAAGTGGCGCAGCTTTTAACATAGTCCTCAATGTCAGATTTCATTCTCGGCAACCAAAATTACCTCCATGTTAAATGGATGGTCTTAAGAATGCCACCCAACCGAGAGTCCTCTTCAATATAGGGAGCCACAAAATGGCAGGTACATATATTTTCCCCCCCTTCCAAGCAAGGCCATCTCGGAAGGTCAGGTCGCTGTGATTGTCTTTGTACCATGGATCTGTGGAAAGGGAGGCTTTTAGTTCTGTAATGAAATCAGCCTCCAGAAAGCATTGGGTTTTGGACCTCTGGGCTCTGGTCCGGACTTGGGCTACCGACTCAACCCCCAGAATTATCGAGTATATTATTTCCTCCCTCTGGCTGTCATATTGGGGCTTGTGAGACAGGGCATCCGCAAGCAGGTTCTCTCCCCCAAGGATGTACTTCAATTCAAAAGTAAAGCATTTGAAATATTAGGCCCAATGAACTAGTTTGGGGGAGAGTTTACAATGGGTCTTTAGCACCTTAAGGTTTTCATAATCTGTCCATACCTCAAAAGGAAATTTTGCGCCCTCTAGGAAATGTCTCCAAGTGAGGAGAGCCCATCGGACAGCAAAAGCCTCCCACACTGCCCAGCAGCGTTCAGTGTCAGTTAGTTTTTTGGAGACATAAAGACATGGCAGTAAAGTGTTATTTGCATTTCTATGAAGTAGTACCACAGCTATAGCCATATCATTTGTGTCTGTCTGAATGACGAATGGCTTATCTGGGTCAGGATGTTGTAGAAGAGGGTCTTGTGAAAAAATATATTTTAAATGTTCAAAAGATTTTTGACAGTCCATTAATCAAGCTAGGGGCTGACTGGGTTTCCGTTTCATTGGGAAAGGCCCAGTTTTTGGTAATTCAGTTAAAGGAAGGGCTATTTCTGTGAAAAGAGGAATGAATTGTCTGTAGAAGTTAGCAAATCCCAAGAAACTCTGAAGCTGTATGCGGTTCTTAGGTGGCTGCCAATCAAGAACTGTCTTTACCTTCTCTGGATCCATTTCAATCTCCCTACTGGAAATCCTATAACCCAGGTATTATTAAATTTATTTATTAAATCGAACTTATATACTGCCCCTCTCCATGGACTCAGGGCGGTTTACAGCCATATTAAAACACACAATTTACAAAAAAGCTATCCAAAGATTCCTTGTGGAAATCACACTTCAAAAGTTTGACATAAAGTTTGGCGGCTAGTAATTTCTTTAGTACTTGTTTGACTAATTTGATATGGTTGTGTAAGTTCTCACCATAAATAAGGATGTCAACTAAGTAGACTTGGACTCCTTTATATAGGTGGGAATGAAGGACTTCATTGATCAGCAGCATGAAGACTGCTGGAGTCCCCTGCAGACCAAAGGGCATAACTTTGAATTGGAAACTGCCCAGTGGGCAATTGAATGTGGTTTTCCATTTGTCTCCTTCCCTTATAAGTATTCTGTAGAATACTTCTGTAGAATACTCACGGAAATCTAGAATTTGCCCTTGGATAGGTAGTTTAATAAATCTTTCATGAGAGGGAGGGGGTAAGTGTTTTGTAAATAAATATCTATAGTCAATCATCAGGCATTGACATCCATCTTTCTTTTCTTTGAACATAACTGGCACAGCTATTCTGGAGCTCGCTGGTTCTATAAAACCCCTTTGCAAGTTGGTGTCAATGTAATTCCTTAATTCAGTCATTTTGGCTGGAGTCATAGAATACATTCTAGGTTTGGGAAGATTTGCCCTTGGTTTTATTTCAATGGCACAGTCTGTGGGACGATGAGGGGGTAGAATGTCACACTGTTTTTCGCTGAAAAACATTCAGCATAAACACCAGGGTAGGGAATTGTATTAGAGACGGAGGCCGCAGGTTCAGTGGTGTCAGGTTTTTGGCTTGTCTGTTGAGCTGAAGGTGTGGGTGCTAGGTCAATTGTGAGCTTACAGAATCCATCCTCCCACTTGATAGTAAGACACCATTTGTCTAGCCATGCAAGGCCTAAGATGACGGTATCCAACATTTTTGGAATAATTATGAAACAGATTAATTCTTTATGGTGGCCCAATTGCAGTATTATTTGTTCAGTTACTTGGGTTGTGGGTACACTACCAATAAGACAGCCATTTACCTGATAGAATTTTATGGGTCGTTTAAGGGGATGTAGTTTAATACCCAAATCCTGAGCAGTTGAAAACCCCATTAAACATCATGTGTAACCAGTGCCAACAATACCAGTTAGCTGTTGTTGTTTTCCAGTGTGAGGAACAATAATGATATGATGAAATCATTATTAGGTATGATGAAAGTGGGAATTGGATCACTCACCATTGGATCATAGTTGTCATCTGATGGATTGTCAGCTTTGCTCGCTGGTTCCTCAGTTGGGAACCCAATGTTGGCTTCCTCAGTGGGTAGAGGAGGTTCTGGGTACTGTCAAGCATATTTGCTGGATTCCATAATGGCTTTTTTCAACCATTTCCCTTGAACGGCTGAACCGGACCATTGTTTTGCGATAGGAGCAGGAGCTCTGCATTCTGAAGCATGATGACCAATTCATCTGCACTGGAAACATGTGGGCCAGCTCCTTCCTGTTGGTTGCAACCGTGGTGGGGTTTTGGGAGAAGTTGGTTTAGATGTAGGAAGCTTTATTTGCAAGGCAGATGATGAAAGGGGAGTGGGATAGATTACCCTGCCTAGTGCAATGGAATTTGCATACCAGGCTTGCAAGGTATCAGGTATGCATCTGATTCCACATGCTTGTCTGACCTTCTGGTCGATTGCTTCTTTGAAATAATGAAGAAAGATACCCCCTGGCCAGTGGCATATGATACTAGCAATGTGTTTAAATTCAGTGACGAATGATTTCATCAGCATTTTGCCTTGCTTTATAACTTTTATCTGTCTCTCATTATCCTGAACTAAATTCTCATCTTGAAATTGTTGGCAAAGGAGAGCAATGAATAGGTCAAGGTTGTGTAACTCAGGGGGCCCCTCCTTTGTGAAGTTGAGAAACCCATTGTGTGGCATCCCCCTGATCCATGGATTCTATGATAGCTGACACAGCTGCATAATCTGAATTGTAGTATATTTGAAATTGATTCATATGAGTCTCTATGTGGGTCAAAAAATAATTCAAATTCTTTGGATTTCCATCAAAAGTGGCTTTGAACCTGGGAGGCAATTGATTATATAGAAATGGTTGCCTTGGAAAAGGTGCAGTGGGCAAAGCTTGTTGCATTTGAAAATGTTGGGCTGGGGGAGGAGGAGCTACTGGATGGGCTGGTGGTATCTGATATGAGAATTGGGGGGGAAGAACCCAGCTCCCAGGCTCGGTTGTCTTGGAAACGCTGCGCAAGGAGATGGGGCCACTGGAAGAATTGGTGTTACTTGATCTGCAGGTTGAGAGGGGGGAGGGAGGGGCTCCCTTCATAATGCAGCCAGGAAGGGTTGACTGTTTGACTGTGAGCAAATGTTCCTCCCTTTTATCAGTTGCTGAGCCAATTCTGGTCGGGAGGGAGTAATGTCTCATCCATTGGGGTTTGAAAAAAAAAAGGTTTTGACTGGCTAGGGAAAGGGAGGTCTCCTTCCACATGAATCCAGCCCTGATCTGGCAAAAACACCCATCCGGCAGGAATGGAATCTGCAAGTGGCAAAATGAATTGTTTGAAGTGGTGATCTGGAGTGGTGATCTTGTAATTTACATTCCTCAGTTGGAGGCTTCAAAGACCAGATTTTTTTCCCCTCTTCCTTGCGAACAGTGGAAGGAAAATCAGGAAATTTAAATGCAGGGTCAACAATTTTCCAATTAGGTTGAGACTGGGCTGGGGAAGGAGAGAAAAGTTCAGTTTCACAAGAGGGTGGGGTACTTACCCCAAGCTTACTGAAGCTCTGATGCAATTCTGTGAGAGATTGACTATGTGTCCCAGGTTGTCCTCTCCAGTCTGGAGTCTCATGGAGATATTTAGGGACTTCATGAATCATGTTCCCCTTCTTGGTACTGCTGCTGCTGGAGTAATTTCTTCTCCTTCGGTCTTGCTCCGAGATCTGTTATTTGTGAAGACTGCTGATTTTGATCGCTGGCAATAGAAGAGTCCTCCCCCACAGCAGTCTCGTAGGTATCAGGAGAGGAGGCTGACACTCCTTCTAATTGGATTTCTTTTTCCATTTTCTTTTGAACTCCCTCCAACAAATAAAACCACCCACCAAACTTCAGGGTGGGTTGGGACTGGTGAGAGTCTCTCTTTTAGAGTTCCAGCATACTGTCAAGGACCAGTATTCCTTTTCCCTTATGAATGAATTGAGTCAAGCCATTTCTAATATTCATCTTTAATAGAATCTAGGCAACTGGTATCACTGATTCCATGCTGGAACTAAACACAGATATTTATATATATTATTTTTTTCCAAATTCAAAACTCCACCTATTGTAGTAACACTCTCCAATCCCAAGAAGTATATTATAACCACACCCACTAATGCCTCCTCCTCTAATTAACAGTAAAACCCATTACATTGTTACAATAACTTCCATCCCAACTCTCTCTCTTCCCAATTCTTAAAGTGGCAGCTTGAAACTTCGGGCTAATACAGTTTCCAAAACTGACACATGCGTGCTAAACCCCCCTCCCCTCGCTTTTGGCACGCGATGGCACAGTGGGCATGGTAGGGCCATTTTTTGCTCCCCTCAGGTTCCAGAACCTTTCTGGGAGTGTGGCGAGTCCAGAAACAGCCCATTTGCTGACTTCCAGTCTCACAAACAATATTCAAACAATATTCTTGGTACTTGTCTCTCTGACCACTAGATGGGGCTAGAGAGCAACAACAGTATAAAGATCATATGTTGGGGCACATTTGTCCCTCCAGCCACTAGATGGGCCTAGAGAGCAACAACAGTATGTAAAAGTTATATGCTGGGGCATGACTAACTAATAGAGTGGAGGGCCACAATGGGGGAAAAATTGTTCTTAGATGTGCGGAAACAATTAAATCAAGTTGATATACAGCGATATAAGTCACAGCCTTATATCTCATTAGAACAACCCCATAGATTTTGTTATGATAAATGTTTTTCTTTTAGCATCTGGCACTCCAAAACTTCGCCCTCCTCTTGATTAATGGGAGATGTTTTCCTCCTTACTTTATTGTTTCATTGCTTTATTCCTCCCTTTTGGTTTCTGAAGGAAAGAAAATGAGTACAGAAAGTAACCTGAGCTTCATTATCTAGAGTAAATTGAGATCCTTTACCTATGAACAAGGGACGCGGTGGCTCAGTGTGTAAGACAACTGAGCTTTTCGATCGGAAGGTCGGCAGTTCAGCGGTTCGAATCCCTAGTGCTGCGTAACAGGGTGAGCTCCTGAGACTTGTCCCGGCTTCAGCCAACCTAGCAGTTTAAAAAGCACGTAAAAAATGCAAGTAGAAAAAATAGGGACCAGCTTTGGCGGGAAGGTAACAGTGTTCTGTGCACCTTTGGCATTTAGTCATGCCGGCCCCATGACCACGGAGAC
Organism: Calamaria suluensis; assembly: GCA_032468135.1. Lineage (NCBI taxonomy): Eukaryota > Metazoa > Chordata > Lepidosauria > Squamata > Calamariidae > Calamaria > Calamaria suluensis. The sequence continues at coordinate 6,835 of JANHFP010199821.1, forward strand.
GTCTTCAGACAGCGCTGGCTCTTCGGCTTTGAAACGGAGATGAGCACCGCCCCTTAGAGCCGGAAACGACTTGCACATATGTGCGAAGGAAACCTTTACCTATGAACATGTATGCTTACATCATCTGTGGCTTATGCATTGGTCTCTTTTCTGAGATGTATTTTCTGAGTATAAATATGAATGCTGAATTGAGTGAGGGCATCTCCGTCATTCCCAGGGCAAGGAATGATTCCCACGAACCCCACCGCTGCTTGAGCAGGAAGGATGATGCTGAATGTTGGCATGGGGGGGCTCAGCTCCAACACTCAGTTGGCTGCTCTATCCCCACCGGGCGATGTTGCATATGGGGCATTGAGTGGCTAACAGCCGCGTGGCTCTTTGCCAGTGGCCAGCCCAGTGAGGAAGCACACGCCTTGGCTCTGAGCTCAGGGAAGCAAGGGGGAGTGGTGTGAGAGCGGCTTCCATGCTCAGCGCTGAAAAGCGTATGGCTGCAGGAGGAGGCGCAGTGCAATGGGGTTGTTTTGTTTGCTGCGGTGGTGCTTCGGAAGGGCAGGCAGATGTCTGCAGCTGACATCTATAATGAATATGTCCGCCTGCCCATCCGAAGCACTGCTGCTGCCGTTCATTTTTGTTTCGTGGTGAGAGAACGACGAAAGTGAACTGCGGCATTGCAGTGGTGCTCCAGGAGGGAAGGTGGACATCTGTAGTCAGGTGGGGGAAGGGCTGCTTAGAAGCCGCCCCTGCTGCTGCCAGAAGTTTAGGTGATGTCATGTTGGTCATGACCGCCCAGTCACATGACCACCAAGCCACACCCACAGAACTGGTAGCGACAATTTTTAGATTTCACCCCTGCTCATCACCATATATTCTGCTGGTCTTTAAGCAATTCCAGTGTCATTGAAGATGGCCTCATACATCCAGTTCTTTATTTCTGGGTGGAACCCATTATAAAACAACCAAATTACATCTCATATGGACATTCATATAACTGAACCCTAATCATATTCATGTGTATTTGTGTGTGTGTGTGTCTATGGATGGATGGCTGAAAAACAACTGCTCTGTACAGTACGATTTTAATAATAGATGAAACATAACCGAGCACTGTACCAATAGAATAGAATAGAATAGAATAGAATAGAATAGAATAGAATAGAATAGAATAGAATAGAATAGAATAGAATAGAATTCTTTATTGGCTAAGTGCAATTTATATGTACATAAAAGGAAAGATACATTCATCAAGAATCATAAGGTGCAACACTTAATGATAGTCATAGGGTACGGATAAGCAATCAAATCATATTAGGAAACAGTCAATATAAATCCTAAGGATACAAGCAACAAAGTTACAGTCATGCAGTCATAAGTGGAAGGAGATGGGTGATAGGAATGATGAGAAGATTAATAGTAATGCAGACTTAATATGCTGAAGATTGTCCCTGTTACATATCAAAATCTGGTTCTGCAAGTTCTCACACACACACACACCCAGACTATTTTTTTCTATTGGAAAAAAATAAAATAAATGAGTATAATTTATAACTGTGGATACTGTGCAACCGATATAAATTGCATATTTGCTTTTTTTTCCAACTTAATTTTTCAGTTGAATCAAAAACTATTTCAGTGAAATAGATACGAAGTAGAACAAATGGCTCAGTTTTCTTTCTGGGAGAATCAAATGACCAGGCAAGTCCAGTTGGTTGCTAAGGTAGTTCTTATTTGTTGTGGAGAGATGTTCAGCTGGTATGTGGCCATGAGATCAGATGTAACACATCTATCAGTAGGAACTCTGTCAATGCTTGTTATTATGTGCAGATAAGTTGCCCACCGAGTTTATTAACAATTACTGTGGTTTGATTTTCCCTGAATAACCATTGCATTTTGCTAACTTGGTAGAGATTAGAGTGGAATTGGCTCCATCAATAGCTTCCGAGGCAGAGGTGAAATCCAGCAGGTTCTGACAGGTTCTGGAGAACCCGTAGCAGAAATTTTGAGTGGTTTGAAGAACCGGCGAATACCACCTCTGGCTGGTCCCAGAGTGGGGAGGGAATGGGGATTTTGCAGTATTCTTCCCCTAGGAGTGGGGTGGAAATGTAGTTTTTGCAGTATCCTTCCCCTGCCACTGCCACCAAGCCACGCCCACCAAGCCACACCATGCCCACTAAGCGACGCCCACAGAAACAGTAGTAAAGAATTTTGAATCCTGCAATTTATTATCTAGCAGATAATAGTTATAAAGCAAGTGCTCATTCTTGGATGGTGGTTTGTTTGTTACATTTGTTAACGGATTTCCAGCTGTGTTTTCAGGGCCAATGGCCATATGGAGATCATCAAGAGTCACCAATCGTCTTGAAGAGGAGGCGGGACATCGCTCTGATTGGTGAATCACACCTCACCATGGTTATTTCAATCCTCATTCCATGGGCTGTTTCCCAGTGCTGGCTTTGTTAATTTGGCTTGATTCCGGTTATTTTGCACAAGTAAAGAGTTACCAAACCTTTGCCTAGGCATTTGTGTTCCTTTATTAAGCAAGCCGAGAGAAAAGCCGAGACTGCCTTGATATGTTATTGTTACAGGTAGTCCTCGACTTACAGCAGTCCATTTAGTGACCATTCAAAGTTATAATGGCACTGACAAAAGTGACCTGACCATTTTTCACATAGCCATATTCCCATGATCATGTGATAAAAATTCAGACGCTTGGCAACAGACTCATATTTATGATGGTCCTGGGGTCATGTGATCACCTTTTGTGACCTTCGGACAAGCAAAGTCAATGGGGAAACTGTTCCTAACTTAACTGCAGTGGTTCACTTAACAACTAAAGAAAAGAAGGTCATAAAATGGGGCAAAACTCAACAAATGTTTCACTTACCAACAGAAATTTTGGGCTCAATTATGGTCGTAAGTAGAGAACTACCTTTACTGAAGAATTTAGTTTTAGATTCTAAACCTACTTTCTTCCTTTATCTAAAGTTTAAGGAACAGCCCAAAATATTCTATAGCTAATTCTTGCAAAAGGCAAGAATTAGAAACTCTAGTCCTTCAAAACCAATGTACCCAAATCTTAAAGAAGACCAAGTTATTATGCCTTGTGATTTAAAGTTGAAATTAATTCACCAAAATATTGTTTTTCATATTTATTTGACACCATGTAGAATATTTTGTAAGGGATAGACTATTATTTGTATTGGTGATACAAGAAATTTAACAGCTTTTAATTGATGTGGTCACATTCTTCTCCATATTCTTTTTAGGACAATGTTATATGTTGACAAAATAATTGATAAAAAATTGGCAGATTGTATTAAATTATATAACTACTACTTGGAACTTTATAGGATCAGAACACAAATATGTTTTTTTATATTCTAGGAATAACTAAACCTTGAGAGATGGGGGATTATATAACTCTAAATATAAAGGATTCAGTTTTAGAAATGTACGATCTAGCAATTTTTCAGAAAGTTATATATTCTGTCAATTCAGAAAATGTTACATTGTCTTTCCCTCTTGAAAAAAAATGTCATTGGTGAATACTGAAAAGTTAATTTTCTTTGTGAGGATTTATAAAAGCAGGTGAATATGGTTCGGCTTTGCAACTATTTCCATTACTATTTTTTATTTTATTTTTTGCAATTAATAGTGTTGTGGCTGCTGCTTCCTTGAGCTGCTTCCTTGATCATTTGATTTGTTAGTCACTCTGCATATTTCCAAGGGCATCCCTTAGTTCTGGTGTCAATAACAACGAGATATTTGCTAATGTCATTTAATCTGCTCTTCATAAATCTATCATTTTGAAACAGTTGTAAAGCTCTGGATCAGGTGTGAAAACTATTGGTTCATGAGGTCACCCATGGAAATCCTAAGAGTTTCCTTACAGATTTAAATGCAATCCGTGCACAAGCCTTTATTTTCTCATATATTCTAAAACGGGGTGCATATTGTGAGCCACTGAAAATGGTATAACTGAGACTATGGGACAGTAACTACAAATTAACAATGTCAGCTGCTTATAAAGAAAATCTATACAAGATGTTTTACCAGTGGCATCTGCCTCCAGCGAGATTGGCCAAAATGTTCAAAAATAGGCCCCCAAATTGTTGGAGATGTGGCTATAAGGAGGGAACATATTTCCACATGTGGTGGACGTGCCCAGAGATTAAGGATGTCTGGAGGAGAATCCACAGGTGGCTGGAGGAAATCACAAAAGAACTTGTTCCTAGGTACCTTTGGGGACTATCCATCATACTTCAACTGTTCACTAACTGACCAGTGGTAAGTCAAGGACTGTCTTTACTTCCTCATTCAAGAGTCATGATGTCCATTTTAGGTTCTTAAAGGAAAACAAGATTTGGGGCTGAGTTTGGCCTACATAGTGATGGGACTTCAACCCAAGGAACAGATCATTTGGACGGATTCTTCACAAGAAGAGGCGATGTAACCTCAAGAGATGCAGAGCATGTGGTGGAACCCCTAATTTCATCTACCTACCTGCCATGGAACTTCTCCTTTCCAGCTATTAAACTGACTCCAGCTTTCAGTAGGGGGTCTTCTCGGGAGGACAACCTGAGCGATGTTTGACTTCTCTTGGTAGGTTTTGGTACTGTTGTAGCTCTGGTCCGGTGAGAGCCTGGGTGTTATCACTTCTGGCAATGTGATCGTTCCACAAGAAAAGGCTCCTGGAAAGAGAAGGTGGAAGAAGGTGGAAGTTCCATGAGAAACAAATTTCCCAGCCATAATCTGAGTCTTCCGCATGCTTAGAACAGAGCTGGGGGTTGATAACAGTGGTGGGATTCAAATAATTTAACAACAGGTTCTCTGCCCTAATGACCAGCTGGGTAGGCGTGGCTCAGTGGTCATGTGACCATATGGGCATGGCCAACTCAATGTCACTCACGTCAAAGGGCGCTTCGCCTTAGTTGTTACAATGTAACAAGGGTTAAACCTAGAGGCAGTTTCTGTAAGCAGGGCAATAAAGATCAGGCTAGAGATACCGCCAGAATGTTTCCTTCCTTACAGGATTAGCCCTGTAAAGTGGGGGGGAAAAACAAAAGGAGATTTCTTCCAGCAACCTTTTCGCCGAACTGCTTAGAAAGTTAACAACCGGTTCTCCCGAATAGGTGCGAACCAGATGAATCCCACCACTGGTTGATAACCACCTAACTAATTATTACGGGAATGGTGCTACACAGCATCCTTCCTCTGAGAGAAGGAGATGGTGGCCAAGAAGAATGAAGCTTGGAGATGCTTGATCCCTGCTGTTACCCATCAGACGTTCTGGCTTGGTGAGTCAAACCATCATGGCTATGCATCTCAGTTGCCAAATTACCGTACAACCACAGCCTCAAATGCATGAGAGACAATGGAGATTGTTAGTGGAACTGGCAGAAAAAAATGCAAAGGTGGGTGAATGATTGAATGAGTAAATGCGTGAACGAGTAAGTGTGCAAGATACTAGAGGTAATACGTCAAACAACACACAGTGGGTAAAAGCAACAAGATACATATATTTACAGAAACACTATTTACATTAAACTAGCAATACTAAGCAAGCAAGCAAGAATAGCCTAAATATCAAGCATTAGCAATATGTACTGTATCATCAGCAGTAGAATAACCATGAAGCATATAGCAAGTTATCATACAAGCTTGCATACTAAACCATACTAGCAAGCTTCCATTATAAGCTCCCATGATAACTGCTCATGGTAAACTCTTGTGATAAGCTCCTACATATCTCTCTCATCGAGCATGCACTACCAACAAGTACACAGGCTTGTAACCCATTCAGCATGCCGGCTAGCAAAAGCCTCTCAGCTCCTTATGTTCTGGTCAATGCTTAACCCTACAACTACCTTAATTACACATTACAGCCAGTCTTCCTTAAAGAAATAATACAAACATTAAAACAGTAAACCAACATAGAGAGCTACATAACCTCAACAGAGGTCCCACAATTCAAAGATGATGGAGATGAGCAGCTACAGAAATGGAATGAATGGATCAATATGGCGCCATCAATATGGGGCTCCCAGAGGGGAGCACCCGGACTCTCCAACTGGTGCAAAATGTGGCCGCGCGGGTAGTTATGGGGTCTTTTCGTTTTACATGGGTGACCCCACTCCTGCGTGAGCTGCATTGGTTGCCGGTGGGGTACCGGGTTCGCTTTAAGGTCATGGTAATGATCTTTAAAG
>JANHFP010202466.1:0-13018 GCA_032468135.1 Calamaria suluensis
TCCCACGCTGCTCGACCTCTCCCTCCCCACCGGCCTTCAAATCCCTCCCCTCTTTGAGGTCTCCCCCCAGACCTCCCTTCCCTAACCCATTTAAAAATTTAGCTAAAAATTTTCTCAATTCCCATTTTGGCCCCTTCTTCCAATCAAAATTTGTCCCCTTTTGCCTCCGTGTCTCTCTCTGAGCCGAACGCCCTTCATCAAGAACATGGAAGGCAGGAATTTGGGGCCATCCTAGGGAAGGGGGGGCATTCCCTAGGGTCCGTAATGTCCCGGGAGAGTATATAAGTCTCTTTCTGGGCTCCAGCGATCTTCTTTAGAGTCCCAGATAAGGTCCCAGCCATAAAACAGAGTTGGATGATAAAAACGGATGGGTGAGATGATAAAGTACCCTCCAACAGCACAAGCTGTAATTCAATCTCTGTATCTGGAGGCTGGCTAGGTGGCAGTTCGAAAAGATAGGGAGATGGTAAATCCCTTCCCTAGCCGAAGCAGTAGTTCTTCTTTTGTCACCCCACACCGTCCTCTCTCTGCCCTTCATCCCCATCTCCTTTACTCTCACCAAAGGAGGCAGGGATCCAGGCAGACGTTGGCGGCAACAGCTGCTTAAAAGGGGAATAAATGGCAACCCCCGGTAATAATGTCCATGCAACAGCTGGGGAGGCAAAAACCCCTCCCAGCGGCTGGGCAGTTCTTCCGTTGCCCTCACGACGACCCCTCCACCGTCCTCTCCTCTCACCAAGGGACGGCAGGCATCGACGGAGGCAACCAAACAATGTCTGGGAGAGAGTGATGACTAGCCCCTCCCAGCAGCCAGAGCAGATTTTTAGTGCCATCATCCCTGCCAACCTCTGCTCCCACCAGAGGGGCAGCAACCAACTGGCAATGACAGCAACGGCCATAATAAGGCCACAAGGAACAGCAGTCAGTCATCAGCCTCCAAGTCTGGACCAAAACCAAGAGGGGGCTTCAAACCCCTCCCAGCAGCCAGACAGGTCCTCTGCCACCTCTTCACCGCCCACCTCAGTGTCTCTCCTCTCACGAGGACGGTGAAGTTCCAGGTGGACATCCAAGTTGTTACTGGGAGAGAGCGATAGCAAGCTCCCTCCAGCGTCCGGAACACGTCTATCGTCTCCACCTCCACCTCCATAGCCAGGCTGCTCCGCCAGCCGCTAGCCGCCAGCCGCCAGAATCCTTCCTCCTCCTCTTCCAGCCGCCCTCCAAGCTGTCACAGCCGTCCCAGCTCTCACCATGGGCGGCCAACATCCCAGGGCAGCATGCGACTGGAAATCCGGAATTCCGAGGAGCTGTCAGCCGACAGCCAGCAACCAACAGCCGACATCACGGGAGCACCGGCAGCAGACGCCGACGGCGGCGGCCGCCGAAAAAGTGAAAATGGCGGCTGCACCTCGGCCGAAGTTCCGACGTCTTTGGACAGATCTTTAGGTGGTAGGAGGGCGATGACAGGCCCCCTCCAGGTGACCAGCTCACCCCATCAGCCTTCCAAGTGGCCGAGACCCTCCTGGCCTCAGTCTCTCTCAAGGAGACATGCCGGAATCAGTCCCAGAGAGGAGGAAGGCGGAGGAGCGAAGAAACCACCATTCCTCCTCCTTCCTCACCGGAACCGGAATTGCTGTTAGAATAACTTTTCTGGGTCACTTATGAAACATCCTCTTCTTTTTATGGTGGTTCTTTTCGGTTTTTTTTAAATAAACCTTTATTATAATTAAAACATTAAAAATCTAAAATACAAATTAGAAATACATATAATACATATTTATAATGAATACATCCATATGATATTTCAATATTATTTAACAGCACATATAATCCCTCTCTCTCTAAATATTTTGGATTGCTCTTTTAGTCAACTCTTTCAAGGTACAGTTTTGTGTTTAATATGTGTGATATGTGCCTTATTTTTATCTTCTATCCATCTCTTCTATCCATCTATACCAATTTTCCCAAGTTGAATAATAATGTGAGTCTTCCTTGCTGTTCAATTCTATTGTGAGTTTATCCATTTCAACACATTCATACATTTTTTGGAGTATTGATTGTTCTGTCGGTGGGTTGTTCATTTTCCATGTCTGTGCGAAGGCTATTCTTGCTGCCATGACTATATAAATTATTAAATATTTAATTTGGGGGGGTATTTATCTTTGACAATCCCCAGAATAAATAATTCAAGTTATGGCGGTAAGGAGGCCAGGGATTTTTACTATGGGTTCTCCGAAACACCTGCCGCCATCGCTACCGGCTCGGCTGAACCGGGCTGAACCGGGAGCATTTCACACCTGATTGGGGAGACAAAGAGGATTACATTGAAAAATCTATTTGATTATTGCTGTAAAATGATGGTGATGATAATATGAATATTTTTACGTTAGTTTATATTTTAGCAAGACTGGAATAATACGCTTTATTGCCACTATGCAAGTGGTAAGCCAGAAACCCCAGTTCCAGCACAATCTCACCCTTGGCTACAACATCCATGACAACTATCTGAGCACTCTTGGCACTTCAGATGCCTTGCTGGACATGCTCTCTACTGGAGAAGCCAATGTTCCCAACTACAGCTGTGGAAGGAAGGACAACATTTTCGCTTTACTGGATGGAGCTGACAGGGACATCTCTCGTCAAATGCCAATCTTAGCAGGCCCCTACAAAGTCCCACAGGTTGGTTTGTGGTGTCTCTGTCTATTGTAAAGTGCATGAGGTTGCAGTGGATGGGCAAGGAATCCAACCATATATTGACTGTAATTTGTTTGCTGTATCCTTACAATTTATATTGACTGTTTCCTAATATGATTTGATTGCTTATTTGTTCCCTATGATTATCATTAAGTGTTGTACCATATGATTCTTGATGAATGCATCTTTTCTTTTTATATACACTGAGATAAATTCCTTGTGTGTCCAATCACACTTGGCCAATAAAAAAAATATTCTATTTTATTGCTTCCTGTCCTGCCCTCAGGTACTTTGGAGAATAGGTTACTCCCTCTTCTTTGTGGCAGCTCCTGAGATATTGGAAGACTGGTATCATGTCTCCCCTAGTTCTTTCTTTCATTAAACTAGACATACCCAGTACCTGCAACCGTTCTTTATAAGTTTTAGTCTGTAGTCCCCTCATCCTCTTTATTGGGCTTCTCTGCACTCTTTCTAGAGTCTCCACATCTTTTTTACATCATGGTGACCAAAACTGATGTGATATTCCAAGTGTGGTCTTACCAAGGCATTATAAAGAGGTACTAACACTTTGTGTGATCTTTATTCTATCCCTCTGTTTATGTAGCCCAGAACTGTGTTGGCTTTTTTCGCAGCTGCTTCGCACTGCTGGCTCATATCTAAATGGTTGTCCACTAGGACTCCAAGATCCCTCTCACAGTTACTAATGTTGAGCAAGGTACCACAGATATTGTACCCTGTTATAGCCGAATAACTAATCAACAATAAGCTATTATAATATATTCCTGAGAATCAGGTTGGATTTATTAAAATGTAGTATTGGATTGGTTTTGACCCCATATATAAGATGACATTCTTCATTGTTTTTTCAGATCAGTGTTAAAATTGCTTCAGAGGATCTGAGTGACAAAGATCAATTCCCCTTTTTCTACCGGATGGCCCCCAAAGAAGGGGTCCACTACCCAGCAATTGTCCAAGTGCTCCTCCATTTTAGATGGACCTTGATTGGTCTCTTTGCTTCAGACACAGAGAGGGGAGATGATTTCATGGGGAATTTGACTCCTTTTCTTGTCAAGAATGGAATTTGTGTTGTTCTATCACAACGATTCTCAACAAACGAATATATGGTACCTCTGAGGGATGCCATCTCTAGGTGGAGACAAGTCAATGTCTTTGTTCACTTCATGGAAAATGTTAATCTTTGGGATAGACTTCTTCCTTTCCATTTAGCACTTGAGCATTTGCCTGAATTCATTGAAGGGAAAGTCTGGATCGTGTTACCTGATTCAGGATTGACAATGAGAAGACACAGATATTACAAATACGTCCATAGTATTTGGAATTTTTCTCTTCAGTTAAAAGAAAGGGTAAACTATGATGGCTTTGAGGAATATTTCTTTGTGGAACCCCAGTTTCAAGATCTGTATTTTCACTGTTTGTTTGAAAAGAAAGTCTTTTCTTTCAAGGGTCGGAGTAGATGCACCCAGAGATCACCACTGGAGATCCAAAAGAAAGGAAACAGGGACCATATCCCAAATTATCACCATTTTTACAGTCTCTTTGTGACTCTGGCCCAGGTCTTGAAGGCTGCGTATTCCTCCAGATCCAGGAGGCAAAAAAAGGACAGCAAAGAGAGTTTGGGGTCTCTAAGGCTGCAGCCCTGGCAGGTAGGTGGTTCTGACAAGGATCCATCAAACTTTATTCCTTTTTTCCCTTCATACTTTTAAAATAGATACTGAGATCATCTGATCCGATCCCTCCTCTTTGCAGGAATCCCTATCAAAGCTTTTTTTAATGTTTTATTAATTTTATTTACATTTAATCCACCTTTCATCAAACAGTGTTTGGTCTGAGTACGATAGCATTTTATCAGTCTTAATATTCATCTTTGTTATAACACACATCATGGTAAAAATAATAGTACCCTTATATAGTATTATAATCACAATGATATTTAACCTCCTCCTCTTTAGCAATTCTCCTCTTTAGGATTCCCTCTTTTGAGTCCTCTTCCTTTCTAACTTCTATCTTTCTTATCTAACCATCAGACCCCTTTACAATCAAGTTTCTCCATTTTCAAAAAGTAAAAGGAGTATATATAAAAAGCAACAGGTGAGTAGAGAGATAGGGGGAAAAACATTTAGATTAACACGATAATACCTTTACCATTTCTTGCCTGCTTCAACATTAATATTGCTATGCTTTAAATAAAAAAGAGAGAAACAGATGACAAAGTCAAGCATCACTGAAAAATAAAAAGAAAATAAAAACCACTAGCCATTATCTATCACCAGCTTCAGTGTTTTATTTGTTGTGCTGTTGTTTTTTGCCCACCCTCCCATATTTCTCCCTTACATTTCTGATGTTATTTATATCCAGTTTTATAATGTTTATCCTCACTAGTCCTCTTCTTTCTCCCCTCTTCAACAGTGTCTTCAGAGTTTCCTAACCCCACCCCTTTCTTCCTTTTCAGAATATTATTCATTCATATATTTTCCCCAAGTTTACTTCATCTATTACTATTATTTTTATAATTGTCACCCCTTCCTCTTCTTCTCCTTCCTCTTCTTCCACCCCTTTTCCAGTTGATTGTCCTTCTATTATTATCTAATTTTCCAGCAAGATTAGTCCTTGCACAGTACTTTTTAATTTTTCCATAGCCTCTTTGCAAATTCCTTCTATCCTGTCCATTGCAATTTGAAGGAATAAATCCAATTCCTTTACTATTCCAGTCATTGTTGTAAACTTCCAGCAATAAGATGTTAAAAATTGAAATATAGGACTTTCTCTATTTTGGCAACCAAAGAACTGTATCAGTTCTCGCCATTTTCCTTTCTTAATTGTCAGATTTTTTGGAAACAGCTTTTAAATGCACAGAGTTATAATAATCCTCAGATAACGTGTTTGTTAGGCTTTTTTTCCTCTTAACTTTTCAATGTCCAATTAGTCAAAACAATCAATCAGCATCCTTTGTTTCAGATCTTTTTCTGCTGCCAACTTGTCCATTACAGTTCTAAGGGAATTGAGGTTTGACAAAACCACCTCCCTTCTTTTTCAGTCTCACTTTTAATCTGTCTTTCTAGAAAGGGGTATTTCTGACAGAAGTTGAAATGTAAACATTTCTTACCCAGCCAATGCAGTGTTCTTTCTCTATTTTTTAGTTTTCCCTCTTCACTTTATGGAGTTATTGTGACCTTGGATAGTCCACAATGTCTGTTTTTTCTTCCCTGCCATTCTGAGACTTTTTCTGGATCAAAATCAAGGAGTAAGCAATCTCCTTGTGAGCTACAGGTATTTACCTCTCTCTTTTACCATTCCTCTAGAATGGTTCTGCCCTTCAAGGCCCTTCGACAGGGAGAATTTTGATGAGCCTTTACTCGGCATGTCTGTTCACCATGATGTCAACTCCGCCTCCACCCCTATCAAAGCTTATGACTGATGGCTACTTGGTCTTTACATTAAAGCAATCAGGACTTCATTTCCTCACTTGCTCAGCTGTAAAACTGCTCCTCCTTTTAGGATGATTTTTCTCTAATTCAATTGGAACCTCCTCTATTGTAACAAAATTCATGTCTCCATACCTGACACTCTGGAATAAGAATGAACGGATAACAAAGCTTCTTTGTAACATCCTTCAGTTATTAGAAGAGGGCTGTATCCTCTCTTCTCCAACTGAGACATTGTGTTAGTTGGAAAAGGTCCACCTAGACTTCTTCTGATTTTCAGCTCTCATAGAGAAACATGGCTTGTCTGCTTGTTAAAGGGCTTCCTAGCCCACCCCTAAAGTAATTTTTCTGCAATGTCTTCTCCAAGTGTGGTGCCTGCCTCTCAACTAAAGACATTTGCAGGTTGTTAGTCAACTGTAGTAGAAAGATTTAAATATGAACAGACCATGTGAGATAAGAAACCAAGTTTTATGCTTTTAAAATTCATGGATATTTCCACTGTAGTTCCATCCTTTTCTGGAAAAGAATGAGTTTTCCAATTTTTCCTGGATGAAACTTTATTTGGACAAAAATGGAAACATAGCAGCAGATCTGAATATAACAATCTTGGTGGTTCTCCCTAAGGCAAATGCCAGGTACAAGACTCTGGGGACTTTTGAAAGACACAGGCTTATGATAAACCAAGATGTTCTTTCACAGCTAAAGATGATCAACAAGGTGAAGGAATATTGGTATCCTTTATGTTTATCCTTTATTTCCAAATCTTAGGATCTGTTCCAAGTGGGATAAGTCTAGCCACCAAGGGAGTTGACCTTCACTGAGAATTGAATGTGGGGAATAGAAACATTCAAGTATTATTAGACTGTTTGTGAAGTTTCAGTACTATAGAACAAGGTGTCCTTCAGATGCTACAACCTGGACCAATGTTTTAAGATGATTCAGCCATGCCCAACAAGGAATGCTGGGTGATGATTCCTTAAGACATTGAACGTGGCCCTTTTGTGTCCCCTCAGCAATTTAATCTCTCCATAAAACTGGTGAGGGAGGCCATCAAGTGCTTGGGATTCTGGTACTGATAGCCTCCACTTCACTTTTTCCTTATTCTCAAATAGCAAAGATGATGGAAATTCTATTAACCAGACCTTCAGTTCAGGTTTGGACTGAATCCAATAAGTGGATGGAGGTTTTTTTGGTCCCAATGAGAAATCAGATTCAGTTTGACCTGGTTGGGGTAGAGATGGGTTTCAGCAGGTTCTAACCAGTTCTGGAGAACCAGTAGTGGAAATTATTGAGTAGTACAGAAAACCAGTAGTAAACATTCTGACTAGCCATGCCTCCCATGTTTTCTGCCTCCCAAGTCCCAGCTGATTGAGAGGAAATGGGAACTTTGCCCTAGAGTGGGAACTTTCCCCTAGAGTGGGCAGGGAATGGAGATTTTATGGTATCCTTCCCCTGCCCCACTCACCAAGCCATTCCATGCCCACCAAGCCACACCTACAGAATGGGTAGTAAAAAAAAATGAAACCCACCACTGAGTTGGGGACAGTGTCACTTACAAAGCCAGGAACATGATCTGTTATGATTTTAAGCAACCTGGGCTTTGCCAGAGATCCTGACTTTCCTTCCACTGGGAAAGAGCTGGGGTAGGTCCAAGACTGTTACTGCTCATGAAATCATAATTAATGGTTTAAGATAATGCAGCACTAGTACTTACAGTTACATACTGCCCCATAGTGCTTTACAGAACTCTCTAGATGGTTTGCATTATCAGCATATTGCCTCCAACAATCTGGGCCCTCATTTGACTGACCTCCGAAGGATGGAAGGCTGAGTCAATTTAATTTAATTAATTTAAATTATTAAATTTTGAGCCTCATCAGGATCAAACTCCAGGCTGTGGGCAGAGTTTGCCTGCAATACTGCATTCTAACCACTGCATCACCTGTTGCCTTACCCAGCAAACTGAAGTACTGAAACATGTATTTGATTCAAAGAAATGCCTTCCACAGATTATAAATAACAAGGGACAATTTGAAAGCAAATGTTACATAGATTTGGGCTTTGGCTATTAAGAGGGCACTTCCCTTTCCAGAAATGGTCTTGGACTACTTTCAAAGGGGAGCAACCCTGCAATATGTCAGAGTATATTCATTCAATGGAATAGGACATGATAGCAAAATCAGCCAATGATGGCTATTTGGGAGCTGAGACAGACTGGAGCCAGGGTGTGCCTTAGTCTGCAGCTTCTGAGTCTGTGTCTTTCTATCGATGCTCTGTGTGTGAACTTGTCTGCTGATCTGAACTGAAGAATCAACTATTGGTATTATAAATACTTTATGTGTTATTATGAATACAAAGAAGTTAATGAATTCAGATGGTTCACTTATTTCTGTGTGTGCTTCTGGATTCATTTTTGCAAGAAACTCTGATACAATAGTGTATTGAATCCATAAGAAATCTGTTCAAATTCTACTGTTTTTTATTTAAAAAAAGAATGGAGGAATCATTTTCATTGAGCCAGGAGTGGGACCTACTAGTTTTCACTTACTGCTTTAAAAATATCTCAATTCCATTAAGTGGAAAAGTCTGATATTCCAGAAGGAAAAGGGAGGAACTAAATGAAGAATCTGCACGTAGTTATATCTCCTAGTCAACTGCATGAGTCAGAGCAGTCCAAATGAATACAGGTTTATTGCATGCTAAACACTCTACAAAACTACTAACAGTCAGAGCAGATTAATGATAGATAAGGGTCAATGGAATACAAGATGGGTCTCTTGTAAGCACAAAGGGACTCAAGAATGATGATGTGTTTGACACTTCCCTTGAGCTCATCATGGTCATCTCCTACATCTATGTCTTTTTTGGAACCAGCTACAGATCTAAGTGAAGCCCACAGATTCCTTGGCTAATGTTCATGACTACGTCCATTTTCCAAGAATCATTAGTCCTAACACATTTTCTTGGCATTTCTTTATTTTTTCTGCTTAGTCTCTCCCTTGGTCTAAATGTGTGGAAAATTGCCATCCTGGGTTTGTCAAGCAGACTCGAAAAGGAGAGCCGGTTTGCTGCTATGACTGTGTTCCCTGTCCGAAGGGGACCATCTCAACTCAGGAAGGTGGGTCGCACTGAAGATAATGGAGGGTTTGTGGGAGAACATTTTCATGAAAGTGTAAGTTACATACAGATTGAAGCTCAACTATTGTCAGGGTTCTTACCAATGCCCTAATGAAATCACGAGCCTCAGGCAATGTTTCAAGAAAAATCCAGTTGTTTATTAGGAGTGTCATGTTGGCACTGCTAGTCTTGTGCTTACTAATGGGTTGGTTATTTCTTTAAGTCTTTATAGGAGTACTGTAACCAGTAATTAGTTTAATTACATGGTGAGTAATTGCAGGCTGACAGGAGAGCATATAAGGGAGTGGAGAGCCTGGTTAAAGTCTCTTACTGACTGGCTGCTCTCTCTCTCTCTCTCTGACTAGCATACATATCTTACAGTGGTGGGTTCTAAAAATTTTTACTCCCAGTTCTGTGGGGGTAGTTTATTTTGTGGGCGTGGCTAGGTGGTCACATGATTGTGTGGCCATGGCTTGATGGTGACTTTCTTGTCTCCCTTTCCTTCTTTCTCTGTTTCTCTTTCTATCTGCTCTCCCTTGATCCTTCCTCTTTTTCCTCTTTTCTTTTTTTCTATATTGTCTCTTCCTTCTTCTTTCTCTTTCTTTCTTTCTTCCTTTATTTTTTCTTTCTTTCTTTCTTTTTTCTTTCTTTCTTTATTTCTTTCTTTCTTTGTCTCTTCCTTCCTTCCTTCCTTTCTCTTTTTTTCTCTCTCTCCCTCTGCTGCCACCCTGCAGCAGCCAAAATGAGAGGGTTCAGTGCTTTGGGGTGGCGACTGAAGCCACGGGTGGCCCAGCTGGCTTCAGGAGTAACCACGAAGCACCGGGAGAAAGCCCCGGTGGTTCAGGGAGGGGACTGAAGCCGCGGGCAGCCTGGGCGACTTCAGGAGCAACCGTGAAGCACCAGGAGAAAGCCCTGGTGGTTCGGGGTGGGGACTGAAGCCATGGGTGGTCTGGGCAGCCTCAGAAGCAACCATGAAGCAGTGGGAGAAATCCCTGGTGGTTTGGGGTGGGGATTGAAGCCGCAGGCATCCCCGTTCAGCTTCAAGAGCAACCGTAAGCACTGGGAGAAAGCCCCAGTGGTTCAGGGCAGGGACTGAAGCTGTGGGTGGCTCAGGTGGCTTCAGGAGCAACCCCGAAGCACCAGGGCTTTCTCCCGATGCTTTGGGGTGGTAACTGAAGCCGTGGGCAGCACGGATGACTTCACAAGCAGTCCCAAAGCATTGGGGCTTCCTCCCAATGCTTTGGGGCAGCGACTAAAACCACCACTGTGTCGGAGGTGGCCCAAAAGCATTGGGAGAATGCCCAAGGACTTTGGGGCAATGTTTCTATGGCGGAGCAGCTCTGAAGCCCTTGGGCACTCTCCAGATGCTTCGGGGCTGCTTGCACTTACATTTACTACTGGTTCTTTCTTCACACATGACCAGCATTCTTTTCAAGGTTCACACAAGTGCAGTAGAGCATGTTTTGCATGGACACTCAAAGCATGCTGGTCTGCGCTCTACTGAGCATGCTCACAGCAATTTGGGAGACGCCAGGCTTGGCAATGAGCTCTGCCGAGCTGATTTAACTGACGAAAAAAATTGCAAGGGTTGCACGGGAGGGGCCAGCTCATAAATGGTAAGAACCGGTTCAGTGACATCATCCAGTCAGCGCTACCGGATCATGTGAACCTGTCTGAACCAGGAGCAACCCACCACTGATATGTTATAGCTTTACATACTGTATTGATGTATATTGCATTGATGGTAAGGAAATGACCTGGAATGTATTCAGTTTTCCTTTGCCTTCCTAACTGCCACACATTCATAATGTGGGAAATTGGGAGGTGTGGTTTTGTTGGAGGGTTGAAAGTTAGTCATAACATCCTTCCAGATTCAAAGATGTTTTGCCGGTTTGTTTATAAAGGCATAGAGATAGTATCCAGTTGCCTGTGAAAAACTGTTTGAAATTTGAGATGACTTTGTGGGAGTGGGGCAGGACTGTGAGCTATTATTTGGGTAGAGAAAACTTGTAAGCTTCCAGATTCTGGTTTTTCACAGATGTGCCAATATGACATCTCTAATAAATTGAAACTTTGAGGAACTTCAGGCCTTGGAGTTTTATTTCGTTGGAGGTGTTCCTTGGAACCCTGATAGTGTCTTGTTTTGACTGAGGTGCAAATTTCTCGATGAAGCTGCAAGGCTCGATTCCCCATCCCTCTGCCCATGGCAACTTGGATGTACATCAGGAAAGCTTCACACATTGACAACTATTTTCTTGTTTAATTTCAAATTGCAGAATTTCTTATTTAAAGGAAATAAACCTAAAAGTCGTTAAAGGAGGAGCAGGATAGAGATCAGAGGGTATGGTAAAATGGGGAACCATAATATTTCTTCTACTTCTTAGTTCTCTTGTGTCCTGCCATATTAACCACTCTCAAAGTTCTTTAAAACTTCAGAAATCGTCTTAGATCCAAGATTTCCTAGAAGGATTATTTCAATGAGTTTTATAGGGGCCTTGAAGATCACAGAGAAGGTGTCACTGAGGCAGACAGTTAAAGGGTTCCTCATTGCACCTGAATTACCACTGCTCCAGTAAACTAGATTTCACAAGTGTCTTGAATACACTATGTATAGCAGGCTCCATAGGGAAAGTCTCAGGAAGTTGTACCAAAAAAGATTCACTCTCATTATTTAGAGCACAGTGGCACAGTGGTTAGAGTGCAGCACTGCAGGCTACTTCAGCTGATCAGTAGCTGCAGTTCAGCAGTTCAAATCTCACCAGGCTCAAGGTTGACCCAGGCTTCCGTCCTTCCAAGGTAGATAAAATGAGGAGCCAGATTGTTGGGGCCAATATGCTGACTCTGCAAACCACTTAGAGAGGGCTGTAAAGCACTCTAAAGCAGTATATAAGTGCTTTTGCCAATTAGGCTGACTGCCGACTGCCAGCAGTTTGATTCTCATGGGTTCAAGGGTGACTCAGCCTTCTGTCCTTCTGAGGTGGATAAAATGAGGAGCCAAATTGTTGGGGGAAATAGGCTGACTCTGCAAACCGCTTAGAGAGGGCTGTAAAAGCACTGGGAAGCAGAATATACGTCTAAGGGCTAATGCTATCTACCTCTAATAATGAAGATTCCTACAAAGGTTTTGCACATAACATGAGAAGTGTTACTATGTTGCTAGGAACCAAGCACTTCCCCAAGTTTCATATACCTTAGTTTTATATTATTTTTAGAAAATGATCTTCTTCTTGGATTCTTTCTGTGGAGATAAGATGAGAAGAGATCTTGGAAAATTGTCCTAGTATCAGCTGTTGTCCAAAGAAGGCATTTCTTAAAAAATGAAAGGACAACATAGTAAAGGAATATTATTTCTGGTTTCCACAGATACAGAAAAGTGTACCAAATGCCCTGATGAGAAATATCCAAATGAAGAACGAGTCAAATGTATCACCAAAGTTATAGTATTCCTGTCCTATGAAGAGCATCTAAGCATTATCCTGATCTCCTTTGCCATACTCTTGTTCCTAACTACAAGCTTTGTTTTAATCATGTTCATTCAATACCAAGAAACTCCCATTGTCAAAGCCAACAATCGAGACCTCTCTTATATCCTCCTGGTTTCCCTCTTGCTTTGCTTCTTGTCTTCTTTACTTTTCATTGGTCAACCAAGGAAAGCCACCTGCCCTCTCCGACAAACAGTTTTCAGCATCATCTTCTCACTTGCCATTTCTTCTCTCTTGGCCAAAACGATCATGGTGGTACTGGCTTTCTTGGCCACAAAACCAGGA
>JANHFP010204213.1:549-12989 GCA_032468135.1 Calamaria suluensis
ATAAATACATACATAAATGTCTAGTCTTCAGTGTACCATAGTTTGTGGAAGCAAATGCAATGATAGACACCCCCCCCCCACAAAACCGATGGGGGGGGCACTGAGGATGAGTTTAAAAATATGTTCTTGAAGTTTGAAATATATTTATGTTTATTGCAAGTTGCTGCTAGATAATAAGGATCATAGTTTTTACTGCCTAATTTCATGATTCTCATTCTCATTTCATGATTCTCACTTTCTGGGTTTAGATTCTGATTTGCTGTTCTGAACAAGTATGATGTCTTTCAATTTTCCTTTTTGTTTTTAAACCCAATAACTATTAGTTACTGACAGACATGTCTTACCTGCCCCACACTTATTTACATTTGATTTCTAATTTCCAAATGACATCATGCAGGCTGGATAGGAACAGCCAAAGGCTTGATGTGGTCCAGGGGTCTTAAAATGCCCAGATCTGATACAGAGGACTAGATTTCCTTTCCGTAAGTAAATTTAATCTTGTAGCAAAGAATAGAATGGAATGGAATAGAACAGAACAGAACACTTTATTGTCCAAATGTGAATGGATACACAAGAAATTTGTCTCTGGTATATAAGGTCACAGTGTACATATAAACAGTAACTAAGAGGTCATAGATCATAAATCATACTTATAGTCAGTTATAAGTTACAAGCAACAATTGATAAATCAAAAATGATTGTTTATATTCTGTCTGTGGTATGTACAACTCAAGGTGGTGTGCATAATCCTTTCCCTCCCTATTTTCCCCATAATAACTATCTTATGATGTGGTTTGGCCTGAAAGAGAATGCCTGACACCAAGGACAACAACCCAGAATTTTGTAATTTCTATCTATCCATTTAATCACCACAACCAATTTTTTCCTCAGAATCTATTTTCTCATTTTACTTTCTTCCATTGAAAGTACTACTACTAACAGATATGCCATGATGAGAGTTGGATTATATTCATATTTTCAAATATATTTCTCTGCATTGAAATACAATGAAAATTTAAAGTCTCTTCTTAAACCACTTCATATTACAGAAGTAATCTAACTCTCCAAACCTTAATTAATTCAGTACTTCTGATTCAAAAAATTAGATGTGAAGAGATGGTCACCAAATTTCTGCCATTAGAAATTTCCAATTTTATAGCTTCTCTCATCTTTATAGCACCATAGTGGCAAAAATCAAGATAAATGAGAATTTTGTCTTTCATTGTCAGATTTTCCTCCTTGCTGTATATATAGAAAGAGAGTGTTCATAGCACAAGAATTTAAAAGCTTTGACTATTAATGAGAAGTAAAGTTAAGATAGCAGTATAAGTATAAAAACTCTTCTACAGTACTCCTTGTTTAGGTATCATAATTAGGGCCAGTGACTAATTAGCCATAAAGTTAAGCAGTTGCTAAATGAAACATCTTCAGCTTTCCTTTGTTTTACAGATCTGAAAAAAATCATAAATGAGAGGACTTGTAAAGTTACTTTTTCCTCACTGTTGTAACTGTGAATGGTTGTTAGACTGTTAAAAGAGAACTACCTGTACATTGATGGGAAGAGGCTCACCTCTTTTGTAAAAGAAACATGTTCTACATCTGTTTATGTTTTGGTAACTATTTGTGGGGGAGTGTAATAATTATGAAAAATGACTCTCATATCAATACAGATTTTCCCAGAGTATTTATTGGCTCAAAGTATCATTCATGAATAATTTCAATGAGGCTAATAAAAAGATGCAATGTGTGAATTTTATCTCCCCCTCCTCCATTTTTGTGCAGAAAAGGTCAATATTATTATCTGAAATAATACTGAAGAGTGGTATTTTTGTGTTCCTAGTATAGTGAAGTAGATTGATAGTTATGAGAAACACATAAAGCATCTGTGAACAGTCAATTTAAGTCAAGTTCACAATCAATTTAAAAGAGGAACTAATTGGAAATGATAGATGCACTTAAGGAATTATTTGTTAATATTCAAAGAGGAGGCACAGTGCCACCCTCATGGAGAGCAGCTTTTATATCTTTAATTCCAAAGGATGATCAAGATCCTACACTACCAAAAAATAATAGACCAATTTCTTTGTTAAATACTGACTACAAGATATTTGCGAAGGTATTGGCAAACAGATTAATGACAGTAATGAATACAATTGTACATGGAGACCAAACAGGTTTTATACATGGAAGACAAATGAAAAGTAATGTTAGACAAATAATAAATTTAATTGAATATTTGAGAAAGAATAACCAGGTCCCTGCAGTGTTAATCTTCCTGGATGCTGAAAAAGCTTTTGATCATCTGAATTGGCAGTTTTTATTTAAATTGATTGAAGAGATGCAATTTGGAGAAAAAATTACTCAAATGATAAAAGCAATTTATCAAAAACAGACAGCACAAATAATAATTAATGGGAGCTTAACAGACTCCTTTGATATAGGAAGAGGAACAAGGCAGGGCTGTCCATTATCTTCACTTTTATTTATTTTGACATTAGAAGTCTTACTTACGGGAATAAGAAATTCAGACAAACTAGTGGGTATAAGAATAGGGGATTGTGATTACAGAGTGTGAGCATTTGCAGACGACCTGGTGGTTACTTTAACTCACCCTTTGCGGTCTCATTTCTGTTGGTTTTGGCCCAGTCTTTTCTTGTTGTAGGAAAGCTGTTAATGTTCCCTGTGGAATTGGGCTAGATGATGACGATGGTGGGGCTGCCGAAAAAATATTTTTATTTGCTCCTTAATAAGACATTTTCCCTGTTAAGAAAATAGACCTCAAAAAGTACTCCAAATTGGCAGCAGATCTGACTGCTTTCAAATTATGATGGATGTCCAGGCAGAAAGAAGGAGGTTGTCACAGAGCAGGCTTTTTCCAAATCAGAAAATCCACCAAGAAGATGATCACTCAGGCTGCTTCACATTTCAACCCCCATGAGTCCAGAGTAGTGAGTCTTGCAGCTGTATGATGATATGAGAATTATTCCAGGCACAAATCAAACTCTCTTTTGTTTAGCCAAGCCACTGAAAAAGCTGAAATGCCACAATTGACTTGCTGGGCCCCCTCAGAGGTGACATAATCCACTGAAAATCCACCAAAAATCACAGAGGTCGGGTTTTAATTCTGCCCCCCTCACTTCCAACTAAGGGGGGGTCCAACCACTCATCCAACCAAGACATAAACAAGTCAGAAATAGTCCCTTTCAATTTATAATCCAAGGTGCCAGATTTTAAGGCAAAAGATTCAAAAAGTCACTTCATTTTCTTTCTTCTAACACCTTCCGGTAGTTCAAAGACAGACACTATGAATTCTGCCAGATTTTTTTTGGGGGGGGGAATCCACCCCCACTCCAAGTTGTTTTAAAAGTATCTAGGTGGAATCCACTTCATCGTTAGAGCAGGCTGTCTGACTGACAGCTCTAAAGAAACAAAGTCTCACCTCTAATCTACCTGCTGGTAATTAGCACTTTCACTTCCCACGCTGAGATCTGCAGAGAATGGCTGCAGACAGCAATTTGGCTGCCTCTATTGTCTTCAGTTCCTGGGGCTTATCTGGACACCTCCAGGGTGATCGCCATCACCCTGGATGCTCCAGAAGGCAACCCTGAGATCAGCCGCCCCTCCAGGGCAGCCTAGGCTCTGAAGATGAATACAGATGCCTGGGACAACAGCTGTCCCAAGACACATCCACTCACAAATCCAGCTGGAAACACCTTTTTGGTCATTCAGGATTTTTAAAGATATTTCCTACAACAGAAGTTGAACAATTTGGAAGTCACATATGACCTTCCAAAGCTTTTGTTGATGTTCTTCCAAAAATTTTGATTTTGTCTTGGCCCCATCCATGTGTCATGTGACCCTTGGCATGACATATAAAGGTCTTGACCTCAGAATTCATTCCCTTCTCATAAGAACTGATTTATCTGGAACACTCCATATAAAAAAATAAATAAGCAAACAGAGTTATCAATAATTAATGAAGGATGTTTCCAGAAGAATTTTTATCATGTTCTCGTCTGATTCATAGAATTTAGGGGTAATGGTAATATGTCCCAAATTTAATCTTGTTTTTGTTCGCTGTTCCTTTTATCTTTTTTTTAATCAAAAGAACAAACTCAGGAAAAAGAAATGGAATAGCTGCACAATGTCTTCTCATTGGTTGGCTATTAAGATAGGAAGGGATATGAGTTCTATGGAAAATGAATACCAAATATTCTGTGAACTAAATACGGAAAAGACAAACTACATAATAGCTTACAAATACTTTGGATTCAAAGCCACAATTATGTTATTATCCTTGCCAAGAAGAGTATGATAGTGATAGTGGTGCTACTGTTGAAATTATAACCATGGAAACAGTTGATCTGTAGCATTCATGTTAGCAAGGGAGAGAAAAGCAAACACCAACATGTGTGCATGTAGTAAAATCTATTGAATACCAACAGCATTTAGGGTGATTTCTTGGAGAGGCAATTTGAGACAATGTATTTAGAGAGTTTTAGAACAGCCATTTCTGGCCAGGCTGCCTCATATGGTATGTCTTTCAGATGTGCCAATTATAGTTCAACTCATCTAAAGGGCAAACTTGTAGCATTAGAAATGAACCTCAAGTATTAACATATAAATTTAAATGTAAAAAGTAAAAAATTTGGAGTTCGATTTAGAATCTGTGTCCAATGTCTTCTTAGAAACTCCCAATGATGGAGCATCCACAACTTTAGAAGGCAAGCTATTGCAATAATTGTCTGCTAAAATCTACTTTTGATCACTGACTTATCATGAAAATACTTCTATCTGCATTCAACTACTGATAGCCTGTCAGAAGTCAGCATTCAAGGAGGCAAATGTCAGCTGTGCCATCTTTTCTGCACTTTGCTCTCTTTGCTGGCATCCTGCCATAAACAGTGGGAGGGGAGGAATTTTGTGAAGCTGTGCAGAAAGAAAGAAGAAGAGGGGTTTGGGGTACTGACATGAACCACGAGTGTCAGACCAAACTATTTCAGCCACCTCAAGGAAGCCAGGTCTGGGAAAGAATATGAAGTCGCACCTGGCTTCAAAGCGGTTCCCAAAACATCGAACTCAACTGCTATTAGACACTGATGATCTTTGATAGGATTAAGTGAATGGTGTTCAAAATTTAATATTGAAAGAAAAATTTAAAATGGAATCTTTTGTGTATTGGAAACTTACTGAGTGAAGAAACAAGCCTGTCAAATAAACTACAATAGATGGAAGTTAAGAGATAGTAGTATACAGTCAGGATGTAAGATTGACAGGTAAAAATTATCTGGGTCTTCACAATGGGAAAAGTAAGAATAAAAGCTGTAAAAACAGCTGTGAGAGGAAATTGCTAACCTGGAAATATTAACTGAAGGGGATAACAGGAAACAAAACTGAAGCTAAGCTAAAAATGAATTGAATAAGAGAAAGTATGTAAGAGGGGAGAATCATAGTACCTCAGCCAATGGGGAATGAGGAGGAATGTGGCCGCCAGAACAGGGTTGTATAAAGAAGGGAATATTTTAAGGTGGAACTTTGGAGAGAACCAAGCTTTGATAAGCTTCTCTCCTCATTAGTTGTAATAAACAAAACAAAAGGCCTTCACTATGTCTTAGCTGGCTATTGGTCAGGTGAGCTTGCTTCTGGTCACAAAAGAATGTAACCAGGAGTACATAACAGTCTGATCAAGGGGAGTGGGCTCTTGAAGGAGAAAATCTTTGCATACGAATACCCAGATTTTGGTTTTTACTGAAACCACAAATCCTTAGTAAAAGAACCTATCACTTCAATCACATGGGATTGTGGGCCTTCCTTTCCTAGAGATCTAGCTGGGGCAGATCAGTCAGCAAAAGGTGCAGGAGATATTTGAAGAAATTGTAATGTTTATGCCAGGTTATACATTCTTTTCTCCCACCTTAAGACCCTTTCCTAAGGAATGTTTGAAGGTATGGTATATCAACCATAAGAATCAACAGAAAGTCAAATATTTTGTTTCAAAATAAATTTTCTTTAAAACATTTTTTAAATTAAGAGTTTAAAGTGTCAAGCAGGTACTATGGATGGTGACTGCAGGCATATTGATGCCATAGGTACCATGTAGGGTACCACAAGCTCTAAATTCATTTTGATACTATTCTTTAATATACTCTAGCAGCCGCTTCATTTACAATAAATCATTAACCTACTGTTTATCTCATTTTACAGTTCTGAATATCTCATTATAAATATATTTTATATCTTATTGTGGTGAAATCCCTTATCAGAAAAATCAAGTGCAGAAGGTCAAAATGATCTTTTGATTATTCTAAAAGAATCTTTGGTTTCTTGGGCAAATCAAAAGAGCAAAAGCCACAATGTTACATGGACAGTATATAGCCGTGATGGCGAACCTACGGCACGGGTGCTACAGGTGGCACACGGAACCATATCAGTGGGCACACGAGCATTGCCCTAGTTCAGCTCTGATGCGCATGTGGGTGCTGGCCAGCTGATTTTCAGGCCTTCAAGGCCCACCAGAAGTTGAGAAAGAGGCTGTTTCCAACCTCTGGAGGGCCTGGGGGGTAGGGAAGGCCTGTTTAACACTCTCCAGAGCCTTTCTAGGGAGGGTGGGGTGAATTGAATGATGTGCGTGGGCACACAGACGTGTAACCTCCCCGGACACCCTCCACTTTTGCAGATGATGGCAAAAAGGTTAGGTTAGTCATCACTGGTATATAGAATATTGATCATAGAAAATTGTCAATGGAGATTGTCAGTCATCCAAGTCATAGTTGTTTCAAAAGTGCTTTTTTTTTTTCAAAAGTCACATGGGATGTTTTTATTTGAGGAGGAAAAAGAAGAAGGCATTTAACTTCACCTTATCCAAGTTAAAGCTGATGAAGCTTCTTGGATGAGAAGCAAAATGTTTTCTTCTTCTTCCTCAAATAAAAACAGTCCAGTTGCCTTTTGGGGAAAAAATAGCACTTTTGAGACATCAAAGAAAATGATTATTCTTTACTGAGGATAGTAACTCCAAATCAATTACTTTAAAACTGATAAGGAAATAACATCATCAAAAGTACTTTTTTCAAATATTACAACTTCTCTCTGTGACGTTACTCATTATGAGAGCATGTAACCAGAAATGTGCAAAAGTGTTGGAAGGTAAGTTGGAAAGTATTCCTTTTTTTAAAAATATAATTTTATTAGTTTTCAAAGGGTAGGGAAAAGGGAAAGAGAAGGTTATATTTCCATGTTTAAATCAACAGCTTGTAGTCCGGGTTTACATAATCTATACAGGCTTAAAATTTCAACTTTAGATCTACTCGCCAGGAAAAAACCTTACTCTCCACCAGTTGCCCCGCCTCTTACCACACCCATAGCCACGCCCCCTTAAAGTTTATGAGTAAAGCTTAATTGCATTTCATGTAATTAAATTACATTTCCTGCCACCCTCCCTCCCCTCCAGACTGCAGGCGTCCATCTGCCCAAAGCAACCTCCCGAAACAGTCTGCCGCTGTTCTTTCTTCCTTCTTCCACTGCAAAAAGTAAGCGAACAGTGGCAGGCTGCTTCAGGAGGTTTCTTTGGGAGGTGGACATCTGCAGTCTGGAGGGGAGAATGGCAGGAGCAGCGGCAGCCTCTTCCACGCACAGCACACAGAGGTGGTGAAGGTGGTCCTGGAGCTCCTGTTGCTACAGGGGCATGGTGATCGCTCGGCCAGTGCGGCAGCTGCATATACCTCTCTTCCCACTAAGTAGTCAGAACTCAGAAGTCTCTCCATCTCTATAATTGCCATATTATTTTCCAAATTTATATTTATTTGGTTCAGCCTCTGATTTTCTTTTTGTAGTTGCTCCAATCTCTGGTCTGTCTTCTCTGATTTCTCCTCCATCTGTTTTATTGTTGATTCTCTTCTGTAGTTTGTTGCAAGTTTGCCAATTCTTGCTCTATCTTTGCAAAGTGTTTTTAACTTCATCTTTCAAATCTGTGATTGCTTGTAGTACTGCCAGAATCTCTTTTGATGCTGGTTCAGCCTTTTCTTGCTGTACAAATGTTGTAATTGATTTTTGAAAAGCTGGGCTCATTGATGCTGAAGTTGGGGCCAAAGCTGTTTTTTTGGCTCCCCTCCAAGCTATCTCTTATTTTTTCCAATTTTGTAATCCACAGGGTAATATATAGTCCACTTTTAATCCAATAAGGGGTTAATTTCAATGTCACTGTCAACAGTAGAACAAATCCAGGTGGATAAAGTTAATTACAAACTAGAAAGAAATCAGGAAAGCCACAAATCTCTCTAACTGATTATTTTTTCCTCCAAAGAGAGACCACAGAAGAGAAATAAAATCCAAAGAGCTCTGAAGAGATCTTCCCCCAATGAGACAACAGGGGGAAAGTCTTTGCAGCTCCCCTTTATCTTTTAGCTAGTTCTAGGAAAAACAATTTCTGGGTGTTCAGCCAACTTTCCTGCTAGCCAGTCAAAACAAATTGATAGGCCAAAAGTTCAAAGAAACCTCTGTCTTCCCAGGATGAGGAGAAAGTACATCAAAAAAAAAAAAGAAAGAAAAGAAAAGGGAGGTTCAGCAAAGAGGAACTCAGAAGGAAACTCTGCCCATCCCCCTTTGGTAGGAGAGACTTCATCCCCCCAAAAAGAAAAAAAATCAATAACTCTTTCTAATCCAGTTCTTTAAAATTCATACATTAGGAAAACCACCAAATTTTCCCATTCTCCATGCTTATATTAATATTTATTGCTTTTCATTTCTTCTTCTTTGAATCTGGAAGAAGAAGTAAAGCTTAAACTGCCACTTCTTTAGGGAGGGGAAAGACCCTTCTCCCCATGAGGCAGGGAGCTATCTGCAAGACCGCATCCTGCCAGTTACCTCCTCACGACCGGTACGTATGCATAGAGAGGGCCTGATAGAGGTCCCATCGACTGCGAGATGTCGTTTGGTGACCCCTAGAAAAAAGGGCCTTCTCCGTGGCAGGCCTGTCCCTCTGGAATGAATTACCACCTGCGCTGCGAAGGCTCCCGGATCTGCCAACTTTTCGCCGGGAGCTAAAAACATACCTTTTCCGTTTAGCTGGTCTGGGATAATTAAATGGGTTTTTTTTAGGGGTAATAGTATTTTAAATTTTAAAATAATTTTTTAAAACAAATTTTATAACTTTTAGAGCCAAATTGACACATTTAATAGTATTTTAATGGTGAATTTTTATATGTTTTAATTGATCTTTGGCTGTAAACTGCCCAGAGTCTGTGAAGAGTTGGGTGGTATAAAAGTTGAAATAATAAATGAATAAATGAATAAATAAATGAATGAATGAATGAATGAATGAATGAATGAATGAATGAATGAATAAATAAATAAATAATAAACAATAATAAATAAATAAATAAATAAATAAATAAATAAACAAACAAACAAACAAACAAACAAACAAACAAACAAACAAATTCAATTCAATTCAATTCAATTCTATTCTATTCTATTCTATTCCCAGCATCTGGATTTTAAAGATGAGTGGGCCTTCTTTTACCTGTGGATAGTGCAAATTGAATTTGTGGTGAACATGTGGGTCTCTCTAGCTTTTTCACGAACAACACTTAGGCACCCCTGATCTTCCTCCTAGGCTTTTGGGAGGCTCTTCTTAGATGCTGTTCCTTCCTGTTGGGATAGAACATCTCTTCCTTCCTTCCTAGACTTACCATGCAGTCGACTATGTTTGTAACCCCTTCTTTTCTCCCTCCTTTCTTACTAAAGCTAGGGAATTGCCTGCTGGGCTGGAGGGAAGGGTCAAGCAGGGACCAAGCTTGGAATCGTTGCACTACTGCAAGCAGCATCAGCATGAGATCTTCCAGGATTCATGAAGCCTTACCTGGTCATTCCCTGGGGAAGGCAAGCAGTCTGGCGAAAGTCTTGTAACATACAGGTATGTGGAGGACAATAAAGCTTCAGCCTGAGTCTATACATCATGGGGTTCTGGTTGCTTGCTCCTGATAGTGTATTGACCAGCATGAAACTTGGAAATGTCTGCTGGCACATCCAGTGTTGGATTGGCCCAACGTCAAGACTTAGCATTCTAAGGGGGGGCATGTATCAGATACATCAGATACGCCAGTTGCGCCCCTTTCTGGATCGGGATGCTTTACAGATGGTCACTCATGCGTTGGTCACCTCCCACCTGGACTACTGCAATGCTCTCTATATGGGGCTTCCTGCAGGGAGCACTCAGAGACTGCAACTGGTGCAAAATGCGGCCGCGCGGGTGGTTATGGGGGCCCAACGATTTGCCCGGATGACTCCTCTCCTGCGCGAGCACACGACCGGTGCGCTCCCACACGATGGTACCTCCACACGACCGGTGCGGTCCCACAGAGAGGGCTTGCTGAGGGTCCCAATGACTGCTATGTGTTGTTTGGCGAACCCCAGAAAGAGGGCCTTCTCTGTGGTGGCTCCAACCCTCTGGAACAAACTTCCTCCTGCGCTGCAGAGGCTCCCGGATTTAACATCTTTTTGCCGGGAGTTGAAGACCTACCTGTTTAAATTGGC
This sequence comes from Calamaria suluensis, assembly GCA_032468135.1. Lineage (NCBI taxonomy): Eukaryota > Metazoa > Chordata > Lepidosauria > Squamata > Calamariidae > Calamaria > Calamaria suluensis. Next base: position 11,080 of record JANHFP010204213.1, read on the forward strand.
CAGCCTGGGTTGACCCGATATTGGGGTTTTTAGTTGTTTTAAATTGTGGTTTTAAATTAAATTGGGATTTTAATTGACTAGCCTTTGTAATATTTGATTTTAAATTTTAAATTTTAAATGATATATATGGTACTGTTTTAATGTGGCTGTAAACTGCCCCGAGTCTACAGAGAGGGGCGGTATATAAATTTAATAAAATAAAATAATAATAACAATATCATTCAGTTTAGACCCAGGGGTGGTACCCATTAGGCTAAAGACCCACAGAGTTCCACTCACAATCAAACATTTAGTAGACACTGAATTGGACAAACTGATAGCACAGGGGGTCTTAACTCCAATAGACCATGCAAAATGGGAAACCCCCATAGTCATACCCCTCAAACCTGACAGTACTGTGAGAATATGTGCTGATTTTAAATGTACGCTAAACAAAGCACTACAACAAAGTGCATACCCTGTACCTGTGATACAACACCTCTTACATTCCTTAGGCCCTGGATCAATTTTCACAAAGCTGGACCTGGCAGAAGCCTACCAGCAGCTACCAGTGGATAGAGAAACAGCAGAAGCACAAACAATAGTAACCCACACAGGAGATTTCATGTGCAACAGACTACGATTTGGGGTCAGTGTAGCACCTGGAATATTCCAGTCTATAATGGAGCATCTATTATAAGGAATTCCAGGTGTAGTACCCTACTTTGATGATGTCCTGGTTTCAGCCACAGACAAAAACCAGGACAGTCTTATTGAAATTTAGGGAAGCTGGGTTAAAATTAAAAGCTTTTAAGTGCACTATGGGGGCTAAAGAAGTAGAATTCCTGGGTTTTAAAATAAATGCCCAAGGAATTTTCCACACAAATGAGAAAATTAGAGCCATAAAAGGGGCTTCCACCCCAGGGTCTAAAACAGAGCTCCAGGCATTTCTGGGGCTCCTAAATTTCTATAACTCATTCCTCAAAAATAAGGCAACTGTCGCTGAGTCACCTCATCACCTTCTAAAAAAGAATGTTCCTTGGCATTGGGGCCAAAAGGAAGAGACTGCCTTCCACAATGTTAAGAAACTGCTCTCAGCCAAAACCTTCTTGGTCCAGTATTCTACAAAATTACCATTGGTACTGGCCTGTGATGCCTCACGTTTTGGAGTTGGGGCTGTGTTAAGTCACCGTTTTCCAAATAGATCAGAAGCCCCCATTGCATTCTTTTCAAGGACTCTGTCTCCTGCTGAATGCAGATACAGACAAATTGACAAAGAAGCTCTGGCTATTGTTGCTGGAGTCAAAAAAATTCATGACTATGTGTATGGCAGAAAATTTGAAATATTGACTGACAATCTTCCATTGCTGGGGTTGATTGCTGGTGACAGACCAACTCCTGCAACACTGCCACCACATTTTGTTCATTGGGCTCTGATTTTGGCTGCCGGTTTTTGGCTGCCTGCTACACCGGCCTGGCAAAAACATGTGCCATGCAGATGCACTCAGCAGGTGCCCTTTATCCAAGTTTCTACAAGACCCTTCCTGTTTTTGCCCTGAACTATTTGGAGAAAGGACCTGTGACTGCCACAGACATTGCAAAGGCTTCAGCAAAAGACTGTGTGTTTAAAAATGTATACTCTTGGGTATTGAGGGGCTAGCCTGAAGGGAATGTCAGTGAATGTTTTAAACCTTTTGTCTGTAAAAGATCTGAATTGCCTATTGTACATGGGGTGTTATTATGGGGTTATAGGATGGTTGTTCCCCTCCTTTATAGAAATGCTGTTCTGGATACCCTCCAAGAGGGTCACCCAGGGGTGGTTAGGATGAAAGGCCTGGCTAGAAGCTACATTTGGTGGCCAGCATGGACCAGGAAATAGAGAAGTGTGTTGCTTCTTGCTTTGCATGCCAGGAATCCCATAAACCCCCCCC
>JANHFP010204481.1:0-12988 GCA_032468135.1 Calamaria suluensis
CATGGTCCCACAGGCTTCTCCCATTTGGCAGGGGTAACCTTCGGTGGCGCTGACCTATGAGCCTGACATGGCCCACAGTTAGACACATATAGATTGATGTCAGCATCAATGCCTGGCCACCACACGTAGCTCCTAGCCACCGCCTTCATTTTTACAATACCCAGGTGGCCATAATGAAGAGCCTGCATCACTTCACCCCTCAATGACATAGGAATCACCACCCTATCACCCCTCAACAATACCCCATGCAATATGGACAGTTCTTCCCTCTTAGTCCCAAAAGACACAAAACATTCTTCCAGGGAACCCGGTGGCCAGCCCCGCACCACCCAATTACAAATTTCTCTGAGAACTTTGTCCATGGAAGTGGCCTTGGCAATGCGGCTTGCAGTCACTGGACCTTGGTCCAAATAATGAAGGGCAAACAGTGGAAGTTCAGCAGCCGGATCTTCCAGCAATTCTGGCAGAGGACATCTGCTCAACGCATCAGCATGTCCCATAAGACGCCCTGGTCATTGCACCAGCCGATAGTTGTAACTCCTTAGGAACAGAGACTGCCTCATAAATCGTGGGGGCATCACCACAGGAGTCAGTTTGTCCCCTGCCAGCAATCCCAAGAGGGGAAGGTGATCTGTCTGAATCTCGAACTGCCGGCCAAACAAATAATCATGAAACCTTTTTACTGCAGCCACAATGGCCAGTGCTTCCTTATCAATTTGTGCGTAATTCCTCTCTGCAGGGAACAGAGAGCGGGAAAAGAAAGCAACTGGTGCCTCAGACCGATTAGGGAGGATGTGACTTAGGACCACCCCCACCCCCACTGGGGAAGCGTCACAAGCCAGCCAAATGGGCAGAACAGTAGAGTATTGCAAAAGAAAAGATTCCTCAGACAGCAAGTCTTTTACAGCTGCAAAAGCTTCCTCCTCAGCACGCCCCCACAGCCATGGGATTCCTTTGCACAACAATCTGTGCAACGGCTCAGCCACTGAAGCCTTCCCTGACAGGAAAGTGTTATAGAAGTTTAAAAGTCCCAAGAATGCCTGCAGTTCTTGTTTAGACTGGGGGCGTGGAACATTCTTAATAGCGGCAACTTTTGTGGTTGTAGGAAAAATCCCTCTGCCAGTTAAACGAAATCCTAGGAACTCAACCTCCCTGGCCCCCATAATACACTTAGTGGGTTTCAGTCTAAGCTCCGATTGTCGAAATTTTAACAGAACTTGCTTGACACACATCTCCAACTCTGCAGATGAAGGGGCAGAAATGAGAACATCATCAAAATAAGGCACTATCCCCGGAATTCCTAAAATCAATCTTTCCATGATTGACTGGAAAATTCCGGGGGCAACATTTACTCCAAACTGTAGTCTATGGCACTTAAAAAAACCCCTATGAGTCACAATAGTCTGTGCCGCTGCCACCTCTTCATCTACAACTAACTGCTGGTATGCTTGAGCCATGTCGAGCTTTGCGAAGTACGACCCTGGACCCAAAGTATGTAATAAATGCTGGATGACTGGCATAGGGTATGCACTCAGTTGAACAGCTTTATTCAATGTGCATTTGAAATCAGCACAGATGCGCACCGATCAATCAGGTTTCAAAGGTGTCACTATCAGTGTTTCCCACTTGGAATAATCAGAGGGTGATATGGCCCCTTGTTCTAAAAGTTTATCAAGCTCAGCGTCCACCAAATTTTTATAGCTAGTGGCACGCGTCTAGCTTTGAGGCGGATTGGGGCAACTGTAGGATCTAAATTCAAAGATATAGGGAAACCCACATACCTGCCCAGACCTGGTGCAAACACATCTTCAAATTCCTTGAACAGTGGATTCTCTTGCAGCATTGTGATGGACGCCACCCTTAACATGCCCCCCACATGGAGGCCAAATTTATGAAACCAGTTCATCCCCAGAAACGTGGGTACAGCTACTGCAGACACTAATATAGGTAAGGTGCCTTGAAATTCTTGCTCTCAGATGAAATGTACCTGTACATCCTTGCAGCCCAGCACTGGCAAGTTCCGACCTTGGCAGTCAATCAGATGGACTCTCACTTTTCTGAGGTCTGTCCGCTGTACGTTGGGATTTAATGCCTTCAAATTCTTCCAAGAAATTAATGATAGAGATGCCCCGGTGTCTATTTCCATGGAGCATGTTGAGCCAAAGTCCCCCTCCCCATGATTGTTTAGGGAATTTATGTTTGTTTTTCTTTGCACATAGACATTGTTTAGTATTTATTATTGTTTTGAAATGTCACAACATAAATAATTGCAAACCCCAATTGTTATTAAACTTCATTGAGAAAATATCAGATTTTATTCCTACTGTTTGCTTTCTGTTCTCTAATTAGTTCACAATAAATTTAAGGCCAGATCCTCCTATTATTCCATGCCAAATTATAGGAGACGTTTGTCAAAGGTCTTTCAAAAATCCAGGTATACAAGATCAACAGACCCATGTACAATTATAGGCCTATTGATTTTTCAAAGGTCTCTGAAAGACAAAGCTGGATTTACTTTTGTGAAATCCATGCATATTTCTTTATATACCTCAGTACATATTAAATTTACTAGCCTGTAATTTCCAGAATTTCCTCGAGTCCCTTTTAAAATTGGTGGCCCATTTACTACTGCCCAAAGGTATGGCACTAAACCAGATTAGATAGTTTCACATATTTTCACATTTGAATTATTTAAGAACTCTTGTGGGGATGCCTTGAAGACCCCATGGTAGTTTATAGTGTACTTTCTCAAGATCCTAGAATATCTTATTTTGTTACCTCAGTTTGCCTTTATCATTCTGATTATCTTCATGAGGAAGTTGGTACAAGCTCAGACATCATTTGATCTAATTTCTTCTGTAACAAATCAGATACAAAGAATTCATTCACTTTCTCTGTAATCTCTGAATTTCCCTTTATTACCTAAAAGTCTAACTAGTTCCCTGCTTGGTGGTTTTCTGCCTTAGGGATATTGAAATAAGTTCATATTAAAAAGCACAACAACTCATTTCTGCATTATCATCAGTTTGATATTCCATTATCATCTCATATGCTAGAATTATGAGAAGGAAGGACTCACTGGAGAAGAATGTAATGCTAGGGAAGATTGAGGCCCAAAGAAGAAGGGGATGACAGAGAATGAGGTGGCTGGATGGAGTCACTGAAGCAGTAGGCATGAGCTTGGGTGGACTCCAGGGGATGGTGGAGGACAGAAGGGCCTGGAGGAACATTGTCCATGGGGTTGTGATGGGTTGGACACAACTTCGCAACTAACAACAAATGCCAGAATTTGTGTTCCTTTTTTCCTCTTTATTAGGGCTGTTTTTTATTTCCTAGAGGTTTAATTTTATAGGTTCACAGACACCCTGTTGCAGGGGTGAAATGCTACTGGTTCGCTCCAGTTCGGGAGAACTGGTACTGATAAAAACTATCGGTTCTTGAACCTGCAGTTTAAATAGCTATGGGTTTTAGTTTTGCTAGGAAGCAGGAAAGCAGGAAATCTTGCTTTCTAGTGAAGCTAAATCATGCACCACAGCTGATCCTTCCCGCTTCTCTTTACATTCCCAAGCCTTCTTTTGACATATACTGTGCATGCACACACATGTGCAGCATGTATTTGGAGAGCACTGTGAATGCACACACAGCACATGTTTGGTGCACAGTACGCATGCATGGCCAGCAAATCGGTAGCAAAACGGTTCGGATTTCACCACTGTCATGTTGGCTTTTTCCTAGTTGCCAATGGTTTTAGTTTCAAATGTACTATGAAGGGTTTGGGTACTTTTTTATTTTATACTAGGGCTATTTTTAAAATGTGACTGGGGTTGATCCTGTTGTACTTTTCCAGAAAGAAATGCAAACAAAGTAGCATTATAGTGACTCTTTTCCATTGATTTAATTTCATCTCAGACCAGATCATGGTTATTATATAGGATTACATTAAGGCTGTTTCTTGCAATTACAGAAATAATTTGAAATGTCATGAAATGCAAAAGGTATCAGGCCATTTTTGTAAATTACCACATTATCATTACTTTTTTTGCACTATTTTTTTTCTAACTCCTGTTGTTCTATGTATAATGAAACTTGATAACAAATTATTACAAGGCAGCTTGTTTCTTTTCTAGCTAATTTCATGATCAGGGGCTAAAAGATACAGTCATTTAATGTATCCAGTAAATTGGTTTCTTTTTTTCTGGTCTAAAAAATGAATGTATTTCATTTATGATAGGTAAAATGGTGTACCCCATATTAAAACAAAATCTCCTTTGTACACGTCCCAGATTTATATCCACCCTATTTGCAGAATTTTGGATGGATAACAATATATTCCTAAATTGATTTACATTCATGGCCAAATATTGGCATCCATCAAGATTCCACAAATAAATTTAATTGTCCAAAGGTTTATTTTTATAACCTATTTGATAAAAAGAGAAACATCTAGTGGACCTTCCCTTCTATAAAATTTATACCTACGAATGACCTTACTTCACTGATTCTCTTTATTCTACCCACAGTTCTACCCATTGTATCTATGCTTTTGTTTACAGTCAACTGCTCTTATTCCACAGCTTGACTTGGAGAGTTTTAGCATTGGCCTACAAACTACTTTACAAATGTTGCTGGCATCATTTTTGCCTGGCTTTTTAAAATCTCATGCCTGACTTGACTACCAATTAATCTACCTCCAACATTGGTTCTATCCATATAGTAGTTCCGGAAATATGCTCCTGTTTCTAAACTGCGCGCTTCACAGGACCTGTCAGTTTTCCTTAGGAATTGTTTTAAAAGCTGCTTTGCTTTATTTCTGATGGAATACATTATAGCCTGGTTTCATTTCAGGTCATGTAGAACCTGATTTTTTTTTGTACTGAGTTAGCTTGTTCAGAAATACCCCTTGGTACCAGAAGAACCTAAACTTGTTCATTTTGGTAATACAGCTTCATCCGGGTATCGAGATGAACTACCGGTAGCTAATCCTGTACATGGGATACAACATCTAAAACATGAATTTGGCTATTCTAGGACTTTAATCTTAGCATAATGAATCAATTTTAAACTTACAAGTCCCATTGTTGTTGTTGTTTTAGAAAGCATTCATAGATCTGCTCACAGTTGATTATAATCTGAATAGAGGGAATTTATGTATAATTACTTATTGCAAAAGGGATGAGGATTTTTGACACAAAAAGCAAAACAAAGAATCTCAGCCTCTATTGTTTCTTGTTGATGTTATGCAGCGAATTTGAGTACCGAATCATAAGCATCCTATGGAAGCAGATTACCATCTGGCATCTCCTAAACATCACTGGGCAATTCGAATATATTACCCATTGCTGGACAGCTTTAAACAGTTTGCTGAAGCCATCAGTGAACATTTTGTTTTATTGTTTTGCCACCCACCAAATGTCCACATTTTAGTACAGAAACTCTTCCATCGAATCCAAGCATGCATTACCTTTATATATTAACTATCTTTCAGACATCACAATTCAATTTTTCAAATAAACCTGCACTTCTTTGCAATGTTACTTATTTTACAGAGTATAATGAGCAGATTGCAATTTTCAGCAGGGATTTAAACAAGTAACCTACTGTATTGCACAAGAATATCATTTCAACTAATAATCTTGCAACTATGGGAGGACTTTTACATACTGTCTACAGAGTTGATATCTTAATGCCTTGAGGCCTCAGCCTAAAAGTTAATATTATTCCCTTTTTAAAAAATATTCCTCCATTTGGAATTTTGTAGTCCATGCTCACTATAACTGCCATACTGACCATTTTGTACAAAAGCTGGAAGCTGAATCCATTTTGCTCTGAAATGTCAACAATCACTTGCAAATAATAGAATAGAATAGAATAGAATAGAATAGAATAGAATAGAATAGAATAGAATAGAATAGAATCTTATTGGCCAAGTGTGATTGGACACACAAGGAATTTGTCTTGGTGCAGACACTCTCAGTTTAGATAAAAGAAAAGATATGTTCAAAAAGAATCATAAGGTACAAAACGTAATGATAGCCATAGTGTACAGATAATCAATCAAATCATATTAGGAAACAGTCAATATAAATTATAAAGATACAAGCAACAAAGTTACACTCATACAGTCCTAAGTGGAAGAAGATCATCATGTAGTTGTGCTCGTTTTGTGTGACAGACAGTAAGACAGTGTGACAGAAGGAGAGAGAATGTGTTTGTGTGAAAGGCAAATCTAAGACATCATACCTGGGATGCAGAAATAGGTGAAAAATTATATTCCTCTTGTCCCAATTGAAGTTCAGTTGTTTCTGCAACAGGATGTGAGAATGCTAACATTCTGATTAAAAACAACAAAGCAACATATTTAGGGTGATTGAAACATTAGTAATCTACTCATATGTTTCACTCATGAACATATTCCAAAGTCAGAGAAAATTTGGAAAAAGCCAGTATGTTGGGTCATTTATTTTAATGCTGTTTTGCTTCACTACTTCTTGAATGATCTTGTTTGCCATTATTCGTTGGCAGCTGTGCAAGATTTTGGAAAGATAGCTCTTGTTTTCATCCCAGTCACTCACATTTAGGTGCTGTAATTAATGTAGAGCTCTGAACATTTTAAGGTGGATGGTCCATTTAATTGCTTGATTATGTAATCAAACCACCACAACAGTTGAGAAGGAATTAGGGAGGAATGCATGTCAGTTGTGATCAGTATCAAATTTATAGCCCTGTTTGGCCTGGCATGTCTTTGCAGAAAAAATAAAAGAGATTAATTTGTTATATTCAGCATAAAAGACACATTTCTCAAGATAAGTGGATAAGTTATTAAGTGCACATAGCAAATAATGTCAGACATAACTTAGCAATGTAACAAGTATATATTTGATACTCTTTACATTCCACTTAAATATTGGCACTTTTTAAAACATTACATTCAGATTTGTGTAGAATTCAGGGGTGGGTTACTCCCGGTTCAGACCGGTTCATGTGATTCAGTAGTGGTGACAGTATGATGTCAGTAAAACTCTCTGCAACTGAGAACTGGGCCCTCCCACCAACCCCAGCAATTTTTTTCACCTTTAATTTGCCGTTTTTCTCCAGGCGAATCAGCTGATTGCTGTGACTAGGTGCTCCTAATTGACTTTGAACATGCACAGAGTGCATGTATGACATGCATGCTGTCATGCATGCTCTACTGGGAATGCACAGAGTGCACATATGGCACATATGTGCCATGCGTGCTCTACTGCTCATGCTCATAGTGCACATATAGTACATACATGCAATCATGGGAATACAGAACCACTAGTAAAGGTAAGTAGAGTAAGTGGTATAATTCTCAGTTACAGTACTAGGTAAAATGGAGAGGTCTCCCCAGATTGGATTCCAGTGAGATATCTGGATTTCAAGTCCCCAAATCCCCACTAGAATGATCATTATTGAGAATTATTGTAGTTAAGGTCCACACTTTTCCATAAAAAGGGTACAAATCAACAAGGCCGCATATTTATTACAAGATGTCATGCAAAATTTAGGCATAGCCAATCTAAGATTCAGCTGATATTTATTTATTTGTTTGTTGTCACATTTTTATTACTTTTTAATAACTAAGGCAGGGAACATACTCAAGACGCCTGCTTGTTATACAGAACAGTTTGTGCAGTTTCTCTTGCCCCAGATGAATCTCAGTTGCTTCTGCAGTTGAAAACAGGAAGGGATGAGCATGGGAAGTATCAAAACAATAGATAGTGAACAATAGATAGTGATAGATGCCAGGAGATAGAATATTGTTTCAAACATAAGGAAATGTAATAATTTAGCAGCTTTTTGAACCTCTTCAGAGGTTCTTTATGGGTTGGAAGCTTACATTCCAGAATTTTAATTGCTGTTAGAAAAATATCTGAGGTTGAGGCAGTGGTGAAATCCAATTTTTTTACTACCATTTCTGTGGGCGTGGCTTAGTGGGCATGGTGTGGCTTGGTGGGTATGGCTTGGTGGGCATGGCAGGGGAAGGATACTGCAAAATCTCCATTCCCACCCCACTCTGGGGCCAAACTTCTCAAACTACTCAAAATTTCTGCTACCAGTTCTCCAAACTAATCAAAATTTCCATTACCTGTTCTCCAGAATCTGTCAGAACTTGCTGGATTTCACCACTTGAGGGTTGAGGCAAAAAAATGGATTGATCATTTTAATTTTCCCATCAGAAATAATTTAGTGTAGTTACTGAATTACTTAAAATTATAAAATTCCATTCCAATTCCAATGCAACAGAAGCAGATGTCACAGAAAATGTACAAGGAAATCTCACATTCTCTTACCATCATTAAGTAATACCTGAATAGTTTTTTATGTGTATTCAGAGAAGCTAGTTATCTGTGATAAAATACTAGGGAAGACACCATAGGTAATGAGGCAGCTGAGAAGCAGCACCCAGAGGCAGACGCCTGTCATTCAAAAAAAAATCCAAAAAAAAAATCTAGGCTTTAACACCTTTTGAAAGCGAGAGCAATCCACAGTTGACATAAGAAGATTGAAAACCTCCTGATATAAACTGCAGAAAAAAAGAAGTGGCAACAACAAAAATATAGGATGAGGTGAGTGCTGTATCACTCTCCCTAAAGAAATGTAGCAAGGACCAGTATCAATGGCATCACAGAACATTATTTCATTGGCCATGTGTATTTTGACTCAGTGCCAGGAGCTACCATGGAACTTCTCTTACTTTTTTTTTTTTTGGCGCTCTTCATATTAATGCACAGGAGTCCATTTTTTTTAAAAAAAATGGAATGCTTAACTTCTGAAAAGAGAGAGTATCGGAACAGCTTTTATGGAAATTCGTAGGGGTGTTTTGAAAGATTGTTTTGAAAAGGAAGATCTGTCTGAATCTTTAAGTTATAGGACACTACTGTATTGGAACAGTTGACAGGAAGGGAGGGAAGGAGGGAGGAAAGAAGGAGGAAGGAAGGAAGGAAGGAGGGAGGGAAAGCAGCAAAACACTTGAAGCCAATTTTTAAAGTGGTTGTGTAATATGGATTGATTATAATTTCATACTATTTGTAAATCTGCTTCCAAACCTGTCCCATTTGAACATCAATACATGAAGTTACAAGATTCTGACACTAAGGCCTTTTTGCAAAATCATCTTATTATAGCAAGAGTCAGATTAGCTGTGACTCACACAGTTTAGTAATATTCCCCAATAGTGTCTAGGTAGCTCTGCAGAGGAAATTCATAGAACAGGGGCACTGAGATTTCCAGGTCTTTAAAAAGTCTTGTCCATAGAGACCTTCATTGTTGGCTAGAAGTAATATTACAGTTCTGCATAGAAATAAAAACATGTGTTTTTCGAGGTAACCTTTGACTACAAGTTGAATTCAAAATATGGGAAAATAAATGACCATTCTTCACACTATTCTTTTACTGAAATTATGATTTCATAATAAGACAGGGTATATTTTCCAGGGTGACATCTTTCTCAAAAAGAAAGACTACCAAAAACAAACAAACAACCATCAATTCTGCAATTTCTTTGAGGAGAAAAAATGTTTCTTTTTAAAATGGTAATGCTTAGAGAGGGATAGGTCTATTGCTTTGACTCTTTGACTTCCAAATGTCTGAAAATATATTTATACAACTTTGAGAAATTGATAATGCAATAACAACAACAACAATAATCTGCAGGGTTCATTTTGGTTCCCCAAGAACAAGCCTTGAAGGCCAATTCCATGAAAGCAAATGTCACTTATGCAATGAGAAAGATGAAACAGTGGATCACCTTACCAGTGGCTGCAGCAAAATCTCACAGATTGATTATCTACAACATCATGATTGAGTTCAATGGTGGGTTTCACTTACCTTTGCTACCGGTTCACTCTACGCATGCTCAGACTGTATTTGAAGACATCCGGGTGGGTGCTACTAACCGGTTCGCCCAAATCAGGGCAAAACGGTAGCAACCCACCACTGATCAAGTTGCCAAAATTATACATTGGAAGTTTTGCCAGATGTTTGGGTTTGAATACAGCAAAAATTACTGGGAACACAAGATTGACAAAGTTCTTGAAAATGAACAAGTCAAGTTCTTGTGAGACTTTCGGATCCAAACAGAGAGACATCGGGCCCACAATATTCCTGACATCATGATTGTGGAAAAGAAAAGAAAAAGTCTAGTACATTGATATTGCAATACCAGGTGATGCATGAATTGAATAGAAACATCTAGAAAAAATAACAAAATATCATGATTTACAAATTGAAGTTGAGTGACTATGGAAGAAGAAGCCAATGGCTGTACCAATAGTAATAGGAGCCCTTGGAGGCCTGCTTAGATACATAGAAATTTTGAACATATTAGACCTAAATATCTGGACTTTGCAAAAGATCATCCTACTCAGAACTGACTATATACTCAGAGGCTACCTTAATAGCTCTTAGGTCCTTGGTTAGGACTTGAACTATTTCAACTCCCAAACTGTGAGTTGAACTGAAGATTAATTTTTTAATAAAATAGTAATAATAACAAGCATACATATGTATACTTGAACATCATCACTTTTGCAAAATGACCACTAGTCAATTACAAAACACAGTTTTATTTATGACCCACAGTGGCACAGTGGTTAGAATGCAGTACTGCAGGCTACTTCTGCTCACTGCTGCCTGCCTGCAATTTGGCAGTTCAAACCCCACCAGGCTCAAGGTTGACTCAGCCTTCCATCCTTCCGAGATGGGTAAAATGAAGGCCCAAATTGTTGGGGGCAATATGCTGACTTTGTAAACCACTTAGAGAGGGCTGTAAAACACTGTAAAATGCTATGTAAGTCTAAGTGCTATGGCTATTTATTTGGAACACTTACATCATGCAACAATACCTTTGACACTATCAAACAATGACTTTTTCCTATTACAGGTCCTTGGGAAGGACTTGACAGGTGAATAAAAATGCCAAATCCAGTGTAAACATCTATCTGGCTGTGTGACCAACTATAGTAAATGGACCCAAAGCCAAGAAAACATATGATTATTTACTGTGCATTTCATCTCCATAGTGATATTGATAGATTATACATACCTTGAAATAGCAAAAATGACTATTTTGATTAAAGAAAGGAATATAAGTACTTTTGTTTCCACATGGAGACCACTTCTGAGCTTTGTGCTAGAAATGGAAAAGAATAAAACTTTGATTTTGGGTTTTACTGATTTTGATTGATAGATATTTATAGCAATGGCTTGTTCATATTGTTATGAAAGAACAAAAAGTTGTGAGTTGATGTTAATGCCTTATTTTACTGCAACAGAATCGGAAGTCAATGTTTCCTTTTTTTCTTCTTATCTTTCTTCACCTCTCTTCCCCCTCTTCCTCCCCACCGTTTTCCCATTCACTTTTGTATTTTGTATCTTATTTTATCTTATAATTCAATGAAAATGTTAAACCATGAGATTATATCTATCCTGCAAAAAGGGAGATGGAAGTTTATGTCAGATCAAACAAACTGTCGAAAAAGAAAAGTACGTATTATTTAAAAGACAACCAAGAACAAGCACAGGTTCAAGTTAAAAATTACTGGGATAATTGGTACACTTGGTTGAAAGGGAGAAATAAAACAAAATTAAATAAATAATATAGAGATTCTGGTAATTAATCGATGGTAATTAATAATGTTAAAATTAATATATATATCTACATGCAAATAATGTATATAGACCGATATGAAAGGTTGTCTTTAGTAGTCAAATATCTTAATATTTGTTTTAAGTTGTATTGCTTTGTTTTATCTATATTTATAGTAATTTTTTCCTTTTCTTTTTTTGTTATGTTCTCTTTTATATATGTTCTTGTGTTTTTGTGTAATGTATGTTATTGTTTTTAATTCTAATATTCAATAAAAATATTTAAAAAAAAAAATACTGGAAATTATGGAATGTATAGGAAACAAAATATAAATATTGAAGTAATGTAAAAAAAACCCAACCTAGCAGAATGTTGGCAAGAGAAAGATACATACAAAAGATTGAGAGACAAGTGGATAAAGCTAAAACATGGCAATGGTTTATAACCGGAACATTAAAAACAAACAAACTGAAGGCTTGATTTTTCAAGAGCAAACTGTTCACTTAATGCAATCAAGGCCGAAATTTAAAAATTGTCAAATGATTCAAAGTGTAGCTTGAGGAAAGAGGCAGAAGAACAGTAAATATATACTCAGCTAATGCAAGAAGATGGCACAAACTGAGTATAAACAACAACATAACGCAGTTGGCAAAATGATTCCCAAACATCATTTTTTGATTCTATTTTTATTTTATTCAAAGAAAATTAAAATACAAAATTCCAGTTTTAAAAACAGACAAAGAAAAAATACAAAACAAGCATGATATAGCAATAGCATGCCGCTTCACAGTGCTTTACAGCCCTCTCTAAGCAGTTTACAGAGTCAGCATATTGTCCCCAACAATCTGGATTCTAATTTTGCTGGCCTCAGAAGGGTGGAAGGCTGAGTCAACCTTGAGCTTGGTGAGAATCAAACTGCTGGCAGTTAGCAGAATTAGCCTGCCATACTGCACTTCAGCCACTGTGCCAGCACAGCTATCATCTATATACTATATTAATTACAAAATAGTTAACAAGAACAATAGTAATAAATAAAGACCAGATTAAAATTATAATCTGTTAACAAACTGGACCAGTTTACATCCTGTGATGTAATACCATCAAACAAAAAAGTGCTGCTTATAGCAGGTCCTTGTGAAGGATTCATGGGTGGGTAAAATGCCAAATCCAATCTAAACATGTGAATGACAGTGCCATCCAACCATAGCTTTATCTTGGGCACAGGTCTTAAATTTCTAGCATGTGAATATACAGTATAGCTAAGATTCACAGCTACATTTAATGGCAATAACAACAGTAACAGTAACAGTAACAGTAACAATAACAATAACAATAACAATAACAATAATAATAATAATAATAATAATAATAAGGCTT
>JANHFP010205197.1:0-12978 GCA_032468135.1 Calamaria suluensis
GGAATATTGAGCTGAGGAGAAAAATGATTCAGAATCACTATTAGCAACACCTGCCAGGATCCCTTTTTCTTGGAAGTATCTGCTTTTTCCCCTTTTATGGCTGTTGGGACACGGCAGGACCACATTGGTGACAATACAGTTGTTGTAACCCTATTTGCTGATGACAATGTAAAAATTGAATGGTTAAAAAATCATTTTACTAATGCATTGTTTAGAACCATCAGTAGCTTTTGACAAGGAAAATAATGGGTAGGGTCAGTATTGCTGTATACGCTCGTGCCTGGGAAGACAGAGAGAGTTGCCTCAAAGTACAGTGAATAAAGTTAATAATAAAAATTTCCTCAAAAGTTCTGACCAGCACAGTTTTGGGGGGGCGGCACTGGCTTGCATTAATGACAGTTGCAGTGACCCAGAATCATGGACTCGCCATTTAAAACTTTCACCATTGGCTTCCAACAAAGGAAAATCAATTGGAAATTGGCAGAAATTTTCAAATCATAGTCATGTTACATTGCTCTAAACAGATCACAGTGATTTGCTTAGTGACCACAGCCAGGAAGGATATTGTAAGTTGCTATGGTTAAGTGATTTTTATTTTATTTATTTATTTATTTAATTTGATTTATATACCGCTTCACGCAAATCATCAAGATAAATAAGGACCCCTTTAAACAGGAACTCATGAAGTACTTCATTAATTAATTGCATGAAAACAGCAGGTGCACCTTGTAATCCGAAAGGGAGGACCTTAAATTGAAAGCATCTTAGAGGACAATAAAAGCAGTTTTCCATTCATCCCTCCTTGATACGTATACGATAGTTGGCTTCACGCAAGTCAAGTTTGGTAAAAATGTTGCCTTTGGACAGGTGCAACAGCATATCTTTCATCAAAGGCATTGGATAAATATTATGTACAGAAATTGTGTTAAGAGATCTGAAATCAATCTCAAAGAGCCATCTTTTTTTAATCTCAAAGAGCCATCTTTTTTCTCTCTAAACATAACTGGAACAGCCACTTTGGGTTTAGCAGGTTTGTAAATTTTTGTCAATAAAGTTTCGTAATTCAGTCAATTCAGAAGGAGTCATGGAGTACATTCGGGGTTTTGGTAATTTAGCTCCAGGTAAGAAATCAATGGAACAATCTGTAGTTCTATGTGGAGGTAGTATGTCAGCTGATTGTTCACTAAAAACTTGTTTTAAATCTAAATACTGAGCTGGAATTTTATCCTCGAGCAGGATTTTATCTACAGAACACATTGCTTGTTCTGCCAGCAGATGTCGATGTTGAGTAAGCTTAACAGAATCTGATTCATTAATGGTGGAAGGAAAACGAATATAACTTTCCCTCCAGTTAATCATAGGGTTCCATTTTAAAAGCCAGGGCATACCAAGAATGAGGTCATTTTGCATTCCAGGTGCAACAATGAAGCTAATTAATTCTACATGATTTCCCATATGCATCTCAAGTTTCTCTGTTGCGAAAGTAGCAGCAGTCCCCCCCCCGATATTGATCCATATAATTGACAGAATGCAACCGAGGTTTTTAGAGGGATTAATGTAGGCTTAAGTTGGTCAACTACAGTCTGACTAATCACCGACCTAGAACATCCAGAGTCCAATAATGCATTCAAAAAACAGAAATGTCCCATGGACTGAATTTTAATGTGTACTTGAATGAAAGCAGGATCCCCGCATGGACTTACCAAGTTGTCTTCATTGCTGTCTGAGAAGGAAGTTTGGATACACAGCATTTTCTGAGTTTACACAGGATCAGGAATGGTGGATGGAAGAGATTAGACATCTAAAGCATTCATTGTAGATTCTCTTTGCTTGAAACTTTTAGCAGGATATTTGCGGTGGCCAGTAGGTGGTGGTGATGATTCGTTTTTTCGAGGTTTACCTGTGGAACGCTTGTTAGAGATTATGGTAAAACATTTGTTACTGTAATGCCCCATTTTGCTGCAGGAAAAACAAATGATATTATTTCGTCTAGGAACAAATGCAGGTTTTTTAGTTTGCTCAGTAGATTCAGAAGAAAGTTTAGGTTTTTGTGGCTCAGGAGGTGGCTGGATTGGTTTGGCAGCACGCTGGATATCCATCTCGACATCAGCGGCTAATTTAGTCCAGTCCATTAAATCTTCCCCAGCCCCTCTAGCTTTGCATTGCAGAAAAATAGAATGTTATAAACCATCTTGATATGTTTCCAGAACAGATTCTTTGGACCAATCATGCACATATCTCATAAGACTAAAAAATTGCTGGTTATATTCAGTTACAGTTCTGTCCTCTTGAGCAATCACTTTCATTCGTTGTCTAACCTTATGCCTAGCTTGGGGGGGGGGGTGTTTTCAAACCTTCAGCGTAAAGCTATCATAAATTCATCAAAGTCATATAACAAATCAGAATCAATTTCATTTAATCCAGTAGCCCAGTGTGATGCCCGGGAGCCGAGAGCTGCAATCACAGCCTGCACTCTAGCTCTGTCTGAAGGGTAATTGGGCCAATAATCATCAATATGAATCAAAGCCTGAGTAATAAAATGAGCCAGTTTCTCAGGGTCCCCATCAAAACGTGATGGCAGGGGAGGGGCAATATATGCCTTCCTTCTAGGAGGTGTACAATGTCTTCTCCTATCGCGACTCCCCGAGGATGACAGACGTCTGCGGCTTCTAGGGGTTGTTCTTCCCTTGGGGCCTGTTTGTGGTTTGTGGTTTGTGGGAGTCTCTTTAGTGGAAGGAGTCTTATTTTTTGTAGTGGCCTCCCTTTCAGGTGAATCACAGTCTGAAGTTTCATAACTAGATGAATTTGAAGAAGTTGAGAAGCGCTCTGGAGAGTATCTCCTGGGTTCCGCGCCTTCCCATTCAGCGTTTATCATCAGTCCAAATAGCTTGGGACAACGAGGCTATTTTTCCTCTATCATGGGTACCATCCCTCCCAGGGGATTTTTCATACCTGTCTCCACGTTGTTTGGCATCCCGGAAATGCTTACTCACTATGGCTCTTGCAGATTTCTGTGCCTCAGCTTTCCTTGATGGCCACACATCCAATTCTTTAAAATTTTCCAGTAACTCTTGCGAACAAGAAGGTTGTGGAAGGCTGAGAAGAAGAAGCCGCTCCCATCGGCTCATTAACATCAGACTGTTGAGCGTTATCAGCAACTTTGAGCAATTCAGCTTGAGTTGACATGACAGTAAATTAGCTCCAACTCACAGGTCCGAAAGGATTGCAAAGGGATTTTTTTTCCTTTGCTTGGGTGATTCCCAGCTTAATGTCACACCTAACTAAAACATATCAGGAAAGACAGATGCAGAAACTCCATGTTCAGAGTTAAACATACTTTTAGTGAAAGTTTCAGGATTTGATGTGTAAAAAGCTGGGAATGAGATACACAGGAAATGAAGCAAGATATATATACAGCATTCCTCCTTGCCCCCCCCTTCTCCAGCAACAGTCCAATGCAGTTGATTTATTAAGACACGTGTGGTGCTGATGAATGGTATGTCACTTCCTTCTCACATCCTTCTGGGTAACAGTCTTCCAACTGTCAACCATCCGGTGGCAGGTAAATTCATATCATGGGCTGGTTTGATTTGTATGGTCCATTGTCACATTCCAAGGCATCATCAGATATCTGCAAAATAATTAATAGGCACTCCCCCACACCCTCCCCAGCTTATGGCAGCTGAAGCTTAGTAATTATTTAAAGGAAAGTACACACAGCAATGAATAACAGAAAGCAGAGAGTGTGTAATAAAAGAGAAAGTATTTACAGAAAGTTGCTTCAAAGATACTAAGTTAATTCTGAGGCTGACACTCACTAGTTGGCTGCAGAGGCAGGTAAGGAGATTGTGAAGGGATACAATATGCTGCTGCTAATCTCCTGGGTTCCAGGCAGGAGTGGTGGAAGAAAGAGACCCCAATTGCCAGGGGTGTCTTTATCAAGGCCACTTCTAGAGAGAGACAGATATCAGTGTGCATTACCTCCCTCCTTGCATCTCTAATTCTGAAGACTTCGGAGGGGGGAGGGATTGTGTGCATGGGAGAATCGGTGCCTGGAGCAAGAGGGGAGTGCGAGCTGACTGGCTGGGGAAGGAGTTCTGGACTTCCAATGCTCGCCTGGGGAACTCTGGGTTGGAGGAGCAACAATGGTTTGGAGACTGAGAAGGAGGACCACTCGGGCCAAGCCATACATTTTCCAGCCCGGGCTGCTTGGAGTGAACAGCATGCAATATGTCCCTGCACGACCTCTGAGAGAAAATTGGTCGATGGTCAGCTGCAGCTAGACTCAGGCTTAGAGGAACCCACAATCTACCCGTCAGGCTCCGAATGCCTGAACCGATGAGCAGGAAGAGAGATCCGCTGAAGTGCTTTTCTTTTAAACATATCCATATCAGTGCATATACAAATCATGTTTGTTTTTGTATCTTTCCAAAGACAGAAAGAACGTGGCCGAATTTCCTTAGTTATTCCCCGGGGGGTCGGGGTGGGGAAAATGGGGAAAGGGAGGGAGGAAGAGAGAGACAATGAGAACCTCTGAAACAATCCACATATTTTTATTTATTCTTCCTTTGGCATTTTACATTAGAATAGTTTCTCCTAAACTCCATCATGCTCCTCTGTAAAGGATTGTCATGCCTCTGCCAGCATCCGACTCAGAGGTTGAGGAGGAACAGCTGGCAGAGAGCAGTGCGGAATGGTTAGGAGGTGAAGAAGAGCAGGCTCCGACCGAATCTATGGAGCTCGGGGTGGAGGCAGAGAGTGAAAGCTCTGAAGAAGGAACAGCACCCCCATTTGATGCCAGAGAAAGACGCAGGGACAAGAGGCTTAGGGAAGAGGAAAGACTACTCAGGAGTAGGGATAGTTGGAAACATATATTTTTATTTTTTTTTATAATAAAGGGTAGGGTAAATGGGAATTGTAAATTTTTTTTCAGCAGTGTGGTTTTCAAGGTCATAATTTCTTCTTATAAAATAACGTCAAAATTCTTAATAATAGTAAATACTTTTAAAATTCCTCTTTCGAGGTTCAAGTGGATTTTTTTCTTTTAAACAAACATAAACAAATATGTAAATATATATATTTCTTCTCTACAGTTTCAACTATTCTTATTTCTCTTTACATCCTAAAGCTTGGCCAAAATCGGATTATGTAACAAGGCAATCATCCCAAGCTTAGTGGATCTTCTTGCTGAGATTCCACTTCCACTCCTTGGAGGCTCCTTCACTTGGGAATATTGCGTCCAACCTTTTTCAGCCCTTTGGATAGCTGTCTCAGTGGTTAACAAGAAGTGCTAAGATCCTTCCCAAATAATCTTTCCAGGCTTTTATCAATACTCACTGTCCTGCCTTGTATTGGTGCACTACAAGAATGAAAGAATGCCTTTCTGTCGCAAGAGAGAGAAACATCTGGACAGTTTGAGTAGATATTTTCTAATAATTTTATCTTTCAATTCAATTCTTAGCAATCCCTCCTTCCCCATATAAGGTATTCCAAATATGAGTTCAAATGATTACAATCAAACATCTTAATGTGGTTGCATTCGGATCCTTTATAAGGCCAAGGAGAGGCATTCATTCCAGCGTAAATTTGCTTCTTCCCTTAATGTAATGAAAGCTTGTTTTAATTTTTGATTTCCGTGTTCACTTATTCTAGATTATTGATCCCATGCCATGCTGTGTGATAATCCCACTTAATTCCCACAGCCTCATTAATTAACTTGACTACCCTTGCTGTAAAATGCATCCCCTGGTCACTATCTATTACGTCTGGCAGAAACTCAACGGGATACCAAATTTAAATATTTTATTACATATTAGGATGGTTTTTGATATAGATAGAGTGAATTCAAAATTTATTATAAGTTTAAGGCTAGTATTTGATACACTGTACTTTGTTTTATACTTAAACTATATAACCTCGAATGACAGCTGCTGTACTAAAATGGTTTTTATACCCAAATACCTTTTCCCTAACTATTTGTAAAAAACCCAATAAAATATATTTGGACAAATATTGACTAATTCTGCCACCATATTGTACATTTAAGCCTCCCTTCTTTGGATCGGACAGTCTTTCTTGAAATGTAACTTTGTCCTCCCTGCACATACCACCATGTCTTCTTCCCTTTCCACTTTGGTTCCATCCCCATATTCCTTCATTTCTTCCCCATCTGAAAGTAAAGCCTTTGATTTATTCAACATCTTCCTTCCAACAGATCCAACTTTCCCTAACTCCTTCTTCTCCTAAACATTCAATTCCTCCTACCACTGCCATCCTGACTTCAAAGTCAGCTCACAAGTCTTATGCAGACCAACCTAAAGACAATTTTCTGGCTTCCACCAAAATTTCCTCTCCCCTTTCTACTATTTCATATCCATTCCTTTCATTTCATTTCCCTTCTACCACTCGGGAGGACCCATATCATCTTCATCTATTAGACTGTACAATTTCTGTTCTCTCTTCCTTTCTCTCACTAGCTGTGGACAATTCCTTGCAAAATGCCCTTCCTTCCCCCAATTAAAACACTGGTTCCTGCTACCTTGTCCTGTCATTCCCCTACCCTTTCCTCTTCCTCTCCCTCTCCATTGGTCTTGCTTTCCAAATTCTCTTCTCTGTCCTTCCTGATCTCCTATTTCTTGTCCATTTCTCCTACTGTTGACAACACTTCTTATTCTCTCGCTGCTCCTGTACATCATCATTCACAAATACTTTCTGAGCCTCTGCTAACAAATCCATCATATTCTTTTCTCTCCTTCCCTCAATTTTCTTTATCTTTCTTTCTATATCTCCATATGCTGCTTTCACAAACTGACTCTTTAAGAATTGTCTAAAAGCTTAGTGATAATTTCTGCCCTGCCCTGTATACGGACGTCCTTCGGGATGTCCTCATCCCAGAGTCCGTTTTCCGCTTCGCTGGTGGGCTCTTCGGAGCCTAGGCTGCTGATAGGGGACCTTCTGGGATGCCCAGGGCTGTGGCAATCACCCCAGAGATCCCCAGATAAGCCTGAGGAGTCTAGAAGACAGAGGCGGCCGATTGATGTCAGCCACCATTTGCAGCAGAGAGAGGAGTGGAGAGTGAAAGTGACGATTAACGTCAAGTCTATTCAAGGTAAGACTTTGTTTCCATCAGACTGGAAGGCGGACGGGCTGCTGCGCCAGTGAAGTGGATTCCTTTTCAAAAGTTTTTTAAAAAAGCATTGGTGGAGGAAAGGGAGGATTTCACCCCCTCCATAGACGGGCGGCGGTTCTGGCTAATTTCCTTCTTCATAGGATTGGCTGATTCAAGAAGAAACTGAACATTTTAAAATTGTTTCGATGCTTTCACCTTTAACCTGGCATTATGGATTATAAACTTGAAGATTTTAAATTTGATTGTTTACTTCTTTGCTGATTGGGTGCTGTGTGCCCCCCCATTCTGAAGAGGGGGGAGGAGGGCTGAAATCAGATCCCTGTGGACTGAACTCTTTTTTTCCTCGATTGTGTCACTTCCTCTGGAGAGGCCTCAACAAAGAAATGGTTTGTGGCAGAGTGTTATCAGCTGTTTTGAAAACTAAGAGAAGTTTGGCTTTGTGCCTGGAAATTTCCTCTTGGCAACCTTTCACACCTGCATAAACTTTCCCTGGACCCATAGGGAAAGCCCCAGAGTGCCTTTGGTGCTTTACTGGAGTGGAGCTTCTGAACTGTTGAACTTTTCTACAATACCTACTCTGTGACTGCCTTCGTCTGCTTCTTCAGCTTGAGAACCTGCTATCTATTTGGAGTACCTATTTGAGGAAGTTTAAATTGGGACAATGCCTTCTAAAGGATCTAAAATGCAACCCTACGCTTATTCATCTGCAACCCCCTCCTCAACCTCCAGTCCAGCCTTGCAAAGACCTTTATCAATATTTTTACAACCAGAAAAGACTGGGCAGGGGTCAAGGTGATGCAGGCGCTGTTGCAAGCAATAGAAGATATAAAAAAGGGACAACAGGAGCTGAAAGAAGACATGAAAAAAGACTTTGCAGAAATAAAAAATGAACTAAAAAAGTACAACAAATACTGGCAGATAAAATACAAAGGATAGGCAGAGTGGAGGAAAGATCAGATAGGGCAGGAAAAAAAATGAAGTCACTCCAAAAAGATAAAATTTGGAAAATTTCATTGCCAGGATGAATTTGGAAAAATTGTCCTTTTTTAGATTTCAGAATGTAATTTAGGAGGTGGGAGAGGATCTTAAAGATATCATGAGTACAATTTTAGCAATTTTTTTGGAAGGGAGAAGTACCAAATTTGGTGGGACTTTGACCAAATTTATAGAGTCAATTAAGCTAGAATACACAATGTCCCAAGGGAAATACATTCAAAATTTCTTGGGAGATCCACAATGGATGAGGCACTGAGGGCGCAGAGGGGTCAACCCCTGAGGTACAGGAACAGGGAAATTGCAGCGCTTAAACAGATTCCAAAAAAGATAAGGGACACCAGGTGCAACTACCAATTTCTAACTAAAAAATTACATCTTAAAGGAATCATGCTTAGCTGGCTGACGCCAGAAGGTTTGTTAATATACTGGGAGGAAAAAAAATTAAAATAAATACAACAAAGAGGGTGGAAGCCTTCTTTAAAGAACACAATGTTCTCTTAGAAGGTGAAGAACTAGGACTATTGGTGGAAGTGATGATGGGAGACCAATAGACAGGGGGAGAGTGGAAGTCCATTGTCTAACCTTGGACAATTTGGGGGGTGCATTGCCCAGAAGACTGAGATCACAAGATAAGAAAAAATTGTAAAAATTGATGCTTGGTAAAGGGAGAAAGTGATATTTTGGGAAATTGAATTTAGTTTAAATTGTGTATACATTTAAGACTGTTGGAGCAGAGATGGTCCGGCTGAAGCTCAATGGAACTTTTGACATGTAGAATTTATAAAATGATATAAAGCTGTTGGTATATTGTATATTTAACATTGGAACATACAACCTCAAATTGCAAGCTGTTGTGCTAAAATGGATTTTATTCCTCATACTCTTTTCCTCTTATATGAAAAAACCAATAAAATATATTTAATTAAAAAATTGTCTAAAAGCTTTATTCCTCCTTATTTCCTCATCTGGTGTCTAAGTTTTTCTAAGTATTCCCCTGGTGATTCTTCCTTTTTCTGTTTTACATTAATAGCCTTATTCGTGTTTTATACTTTTGAAAAGGTCATCTTGACAATTTCTGGAGTATCCACTTTAATCTTATCATCTTTAATCTAAACACCTACAAATGTTTACATGTGAAAATTCCATGTGTTTCCAATGTGAAAAATGTCAAACCTTTTGAGCTATAGATGAGGGGGCTTTAACTGATGAAATGATGCCTAAAGCCTCTGCAAAATTTGAAGCACCAGTTATACCCATGGAAGTCCTCAGTTCCAAATAAGGACAGAAAAATCCTACTGTCCACAATCCCTCTGGTGACATCCCCATTCAAGGACTCCGTACATTTGGGACTGGCATCTGTGTCACTAAGCAGCCCCATCATGAAGTATTATGTCACATGACAGTAGCAACGTACATCGATTAGCTGCAGTTTTTAAGGAAACCACTGGGGGTTGTTAAAGGCAACTTCACGTGAGTGTCGCTTCCACGTTCATGCCAGCATCCCCACTGACTTTGCCTATGAGAAACTACCTGGGAAGGACACAAATGGGGATCATGATGCTGGGATGTTGCAACAATCATAAATGTGCATCGGTTGGCAGCATCTGGACCAAACAGTCCAATTTGCTTCTGACCTCTCCTCCAACTTTCTTTCAACTCACCTTCCAGCTGATGCTTTGAATAAAGTACTCGATGATTTCAGTTCCTTTTAGCTCCAACAGATGGCACTCTCATCATGTTCCCTTTCTAATCACAGATGCTGCCTATCAGGTCATAGGGTCCCCTGCTTGGAGAGTTTGTCTCTTTGAACTCTATGTGTCATTCTGTAAGAACTTCATAAACATTTAGGGCTCAGCACATACATAACCTTCACAAGCTACTAAGTGTCACATTTCACATGGATCAGTTGCAAAGGTAGGACTCGAAAAGGAGCTGATAGCATTTAATCAGTGAAAACATCTTACAAACACCCTAGATAGAGACAAAGCCAACATCAGAAAGCCCATAATAGGCATGTGTGATTCAGCTTAAAGGAGTTAAAACCATCGAGTGCTGCATTGATAGGGGAGGGGGAGGAACTTCCTCTTCCTGATGTCCCATGGGAGCGAGGTTGTGTGTGCACAAATAGCTTTTGTGCTCTTCCCAGGGTTTGAGCGGCGTCTGGAAGGTGAGTGGAGGGCAGATGGCAGGAGAGGCTGGGAGCAATTCAGGCTGTTTGGGTTCCTCCCTGATGTGGAAGCAGAGAAGCAACCAGGCTGAAGCATCTCAGCTCCTGCAGCTTCCTCCCTTCCCCAAATGCAAGTCCACTGGCGCTGCAGGCTGTTCAATGGGCGACTGCAATTTTCTGCTGGTGGGAAGATTTTAAAAATCTCCTTCAGGCGAAGGTTAATTCATTGGGAACAGCTTCCCTCCAGAAGTTCTGGGTGCGATATCACTTAAGGTCTTAAAGAGGAGATTGGAGAACAATGAATCCCGACTAACACAGAGTCTCCTGCCTGAGGAGGGGGTTGGACTAGGAGACCTCCAAGGTCCCTTCCAACTCTGTTATTCTGCTTTGGACTTGCTGGAAACAATATTGGACTGATCTGCATCTTGTTTCTTACTCCCAAGTGTACAAGCACAATATTTCATATTGGTGCACCATCCCTGTATTAAGCAGATTCAACTGTGCTTAATCCTGTTTTTTGTTTAAAAAAAACAACTATTGGGGATCTATTGGGATATTTAGTTATATAGGTGGTCCTCACTTACCATTTGTTCCTGAAGCCTTCAAAATCACAATGGCTCTTTTAAAGCAGAAATTCATCTTTTACACAAATTTGTTGTCATTGTAGCACATTCACTGACCACAGTGCAGAGGTTCCTGTGGGTATGAAGATGCAGGAAAAGGAGTTGCACCAATTGAGATATCGCCAACTGCAGCACATTGATGATGATTGTAGCATCCCATACTCAAGAAACCCATTAGTGGCTTTCCCAGCTATCCTCTGAGAAGCAAAATCAATGGGTATACTGTTAAGAAGTTGCACATTATGTGTAATTTCCTTTAACAACCCATAGTGATAGGTTTATAACTTATATAAACCTTAGAGGTTTAATGGTCAAAAGTGGTGCTTCATATCTTGCAGAGGCTTTTGGCATCATTCCATCAGTTAAAGCCCCCACAGCTCTAAAATTAACTCAGAAATGTGGGATTTTAACCATTTTAGGACATTTTTCAGGTTGAAGACACATGGACGTTCCACATATATACATTTGTAGGTCTGTGTATTTGTACTTCTCTCTGTATGCATATATCTGCAATTGAATAATCTATCTTTAGCATTTCCAGATATGCAGCCGTGTGAAAGAGAAAGTACACCTTCTCTGCATTCCATGGTTTTACATATCAGAATAAAGTAAAAATCACCCTGTCCTTAGCAATTCTCAAACGTAGGTAAACACAACCTCAGATGAACAATTACCGTTGTTGTTAGTTAGGAAGTCATGTCCTACCCATTGCAACCCCATGGACAACATTTTCCCCGGCCTTCCTCTTCTCTACCATCCTCTGGAGTCCAATTAGGGTCAGGCCTATTGCTTCAGTGACTCCATCCAGCCACCTCATTCTCTGTCATCCTCTTCTTTTGCCCTCAATCTTTCCCAGTATTAGGTTATTTTCCAGTGAGTCCTTCCTTCTCACTTAGTGGCCAAAGTATTTGAGTTTCATTTTCAAGATTTGGCCTTCCAAAGAGCAGTCAACGTTGATCTCCTGTAGGACTGACTGGTTTGATCACCTTGCAGTCCAAGGGACTTCCAGGAGTCTTCTCCAGCACCAGAGTTCAAAGGCCGCAATTCTTTGGCACTCACCCTTTCTTATGGTCCTGTTGCTTCTTGACCTGCCCATAGGTTTCTCAAGAGACAAATAAGATCATCTGGTACTCCATCTCTTTAAGAACTTTCCACAATTTGTTGTGATCCACACAATCAAAGGCTTTAGCATAGTCAAAGAAGCAGTAGTAGATGTTTTTCTGGGACTCCGTAACTTTCTCCATGATCCAGCGTTATTTTGGCAATTTGATCTCTAGTTCCTCTTTGAAATCCTGCCTTTACTTCTGGTAGTTCTTGATCGACATATTGCTGGAGCCTAGCTTATAGGATTTTAACCATAGTTTACTAGCATGTGAAATGAGTGTAATGGTGCGATAATTTGAACATTTTTGGCATTGCCTTTTTTTGGCATTGGAATGTAAACTGACCTTTTCCAATTCTGTGGCCACTGGCCAAGTTTTCCAAATTTGCTGGCAAATTGAGTAGCACTTTTACTGCATCGTCTTTTAACATTTTGAATAGCTCAGCTGGAAGTTGCTCAGATTTCCTAAGGCCATTTGACTTCACATTCTAGGATGTCTGGCTCAAGGTCAGTGACCACCCTATCGTCATTTTCTGGGATGTTCAGATTGTTCTTGCATAGTTCTTCTGTGTAATTTTGTCATTTGTTCTTAATCTCTTCTGCCTCTGTTAGGTCCCTGCCATTTTGGTCCTTTATCATGCCCATCTTTGCATGAAACATTCCCTTCCTGTCTCCAATTTTCTTGACGAGATCTCTGGTCCTCCCTGTTCTATTGTTTTCTTCCATTTCTTTGCACTGTTCATTTAAGAAGGTATTCTTATCTCTTCTAGCTATTCTCTGGAATTCTGCATTCAATTTCTCAGGCAGCCATTTTGCTTTCTTGCATTTCTTTTTTTTGGGGGGATGCTTTTAGTTGCTACCTCTTGTACAATGTTGCGAACCTCTATCCATAGTTCTTCAGGCACTCTGTCTATAAGATCTAATTCCTTAAATCTATTTTTCAAAAAATGTTCATTTAGAT
>JANHFP010207262.1:0-12955 GCA_032468135.1 Calamaria suluensis
ATGTGGGTCCTGGTTGATGACATGCTCAAACAGTGAATAAACCCTGCGAAACAGGTCCCTTGTCGGTCAACAGTGATTTACCACCAACCTATCAAGTTTCAAGAGCCATGGTGGCACAGGGGTTAGAGTGCAGTGCTGCAGACTAACTCACTGCTTACTCTAGGAGTTTGATTCTGAGCAGCTGAGCAGCCCTCTGAGCAGCCCTCTGAGGTTAGTAAAATGTGGATCCAGATCAGGGGTGGGTTCTACTTACCTTTATTACTGGTTCTCTTTGCCCATGATTGGCACACATGCTTTGAGCTCAAAGTGCCCTTTGAAATATACTCCATGCATGTGCATTGGAGCATGCACATCAAGCACAATAGAGCAAGCATGGCAGCACACATGCCAAATGTACTCTCTGAGCATGTTCACAACATTTTTGGAGAGGCAAAGCATTGCAATCAGTTCTGCCGCAACAATTCAGCTGGCAAAAAAAATGGAAAAGAAAGGTAAAAGTCTCACCAGGGTGAGCAGTAAGACCTAGCTCGCAGATGGTGAAAACTGGTTCACTGCTGTCATCTGGTCATTGTTACCAGATCGTGCGAACTGGTCAGAACTGGGAGGAACCCATTACCGAGCCAGATTGTTGGGACAAATCTGTTGATTCTGTAAACTGCTTAGAGAGAGCTGAAAAACACTCTAAAGCAATATATAAATTTAAATGCTTTTGCTATTTCTAGTTAGAAGGTAAGGGCAATATGTTATAGTACATATAGGTGTTATAAACATTTGATTTTTGTTTCTGTGTATTTCATGGTTGTTTCTTCTCTTTTTCTTTTCTTTTTTCTCTTTTTTCTCTTTTTTTCTTTCTTCTTTTCTTTCTTGTTGTATTTGTTATTGTAGGTTTTTAAATTGTAAGTTATCTATATGTTGTGCATGTTTTATGTTAAATTTCAATAAAAATATTTTTTAGAAGGTAAGGGCTACTACTTAGAAGGCAGGGGCTGGGCAGCAAAAACAAACAATAGCTAATGACTTAAAACCCAGCCATCAACACATCCCAATCAACATCTAAAGAGCCATTTATAATGGGCACTATAAATACCACACACAGAATAACGCATACTCTGCGAGAGAAATGTTTCCTGAAGATTGGCTCCAGCATGAGTATGAAAGGTTGGAAGACAAAACTTCAGATCCCATTGAACAACCCATATTAGAAGCTGCATTATTACACTGGGAAATGTATTTTCATCTTCATTCAAATTAAGCAAATCATTATGGATTTGGTGGCCCAAAACATCTGGCAGGCACTAATTTAACAAGTTGCTTTAGGTATACTATTCATAACTACTGAGATAAATGTTTATGCATTCTGTATGAATCCTGATTATTTTTCAGAAACAGGTAACAGAAATCTTAATACCTTTGTTTCCTAAATCACTGCTTATTTTGTAATATAAGAATTAATCAATGAAGTAGACAAATCAGAACTAGAATGTAACTCAGAAAGTATATGTATACATCAGTTGAGTAACCATGAGGTTACTCACCTTAAGACAACACTGCTATGAAAAACAGAAGAGTAAGCAATAATATTAAAGAAAAAAATTAAAACAAAGAAATTAAAGACATGACATAAAAAGCAAAACTGTTACTAAAATTAGTTACATCAGAGCTTAGCATTTTATTCCCTGAAGGCCACAACTGACCTGTATCATTGGGTGGGGTTATTAATGCAGCAGCAGTGCAGGGAGTAGAGTGGTGGGGGTGGGATAATGAAGGACAAGGCAGTGCGACCTTCTAAAACAGTCCAGTTACTTATGTGGCCCCTTGGAAAAATTAACTGCCCACCCCTGATTTACATGAATACCATTTTCTATACTTGTCTTTATCTTTCTGTCATTGCAAACTATTCTTGTTTCCATTGCCTCCATAAATAATTTCTTTGTTTCATTTATAAACATTTCATCCATCTCTTTCTGTAGATTTCATCTACTCCATCTTGAGGTGGTTTTTTTTGTAATCTGCTTTCTCTAATACCATTCACTCTTCCTTCATATACTTGTTCTACAGTTGAATTCTCATTTTTCCATACATGATCAAAAGACTTCAATATACTTGTGAGATACTGTCACTTTTGTACTTAATATTTATTTATTTAGCATTAGTTGTGACTGCATCACTTCTGGTATTACTATACACTTTCACAGATAACCTATTCCCTCTTAATTCAACTATTTGAATTTCTGTTTCTCCTTATACCAAACTCTCAATAACAAAGTGTCCTTTTATAGCAATTATATTTGTTTTGATGATCATTTATGCATCATTATTTACTTACTAATCACTATTATTTTTAGTAATATTTGCTTGTATTATCCATCCATTTTCCTAACTTTAGATAATTCAGATATTTTCATTTTTTGGTCATTTTTTTACAAGTTTACTTCTTAAATGTCATATTTTTATGTGAACTAATACCATAAATTATTCAGAATTTCAAACAACAATAAAACATTATCAATGTGTGAATGTGTATACATGCAAACACACATTTCCTAATCAACATATGTCTAATGTCACCACATTTATTATACATTTATTCATAAATACACTCATTGCTCACCAATTGAGTGAGCAATTTACGATTAACTGTTAAATAAGACCATCTACTCTCATCTTTTAGAGTTGGTCCAGAATAATATAATGGTTGATTCTACTGGATGCCAATCAGTAGTCTAAAATATGAGATCCACTTCATCCAACAGAGGTCATACAGAAGAGCAACCAATACGCCCAGAGATCTGACCAGAATTCAAATACTTTGCTTCACATAAGATTTTTTGCAACATATGCCCTGTAACATTCTCTAAAATCTTTTAGAAAATCAAAAATTGGGAACAAGGTGGAAGTTGTCCAGTACAACCAGATTCAGAAGTGAAAATAAATGCCCTAATTTCCTTCAAGTCATCAGCAACATTCCTGCTCTCAACGAAGCATTAATCAGGCAATCTAAAATTGTCCGAGAGGCATGCAATTCAAAATGAGTATCAGTATTCTTATCCACAGAATGCCTAAGAAACAATAGCAGGTGAAGAATGTAACTCGAGAACATACCATTTTAAAATGATCTGCAGGTGGCAATCTACTAATAGAATAAGAGCAAACTGATACAGATTCATCACTTATTCTATTGTAGGTTTGAAATTGACCTCAAATAACTGTTTGTCATATTCACTCATAATTGTCTTCTGCCAACATTGTTTTAAGCTTTGTTTTTGCCACTTCATCTTTTAGTAAACTTCATTAAACCAAAGAAACTCTAGGACTGACAAATAGGGAAAGGCTGCTCAAGAGACAATGATATTCCATTCTTGTTTTAGAAATTCCAGAACTTAGTCAGAATTCCAGAGTCATAGTGGAACTGCTAGCGAGATTTTCAGAAACATTCAGATTTATAGCAGAAAACATCGGGATCTACATATAGGGGACAGATGATGAGTTTTTCTATCCTTACAAAGTTTTGCGCTGCTCATAAGAAATTATGGATATAAACATTCTATACTTCTGAAGCTACTATTTCCAAGATAAAACTAGATCCAATATACTGCAAATCTTTATAAAGTCAGTTATCAATTGGGACATGGACGCCGGTAATCTCACATCCCACTTTTAATATCAATAGCCAGAAACAAACCAACAACTGCCTGATTATGAGATGCAGAAACTTAATTTACATCCCAGTGGTATTTATTCCTATGCTGTCAGCTACTAGCACTCACAAATTTAAATCTAGAATCTAATTTCAGATACAAGCATTCAAATCCAGTACTCTGAGGATCAGGGCATCTAATTAAAGTCAGATACTCCATAAGATCATTGCCATCCTATGTCTGATGTACGGATATTGAAATACTCAAAGATCTGTCAGATAAAATCTTAAAAATGAATACCTCCCATCTTCACATTCTTCCCCCATATTCTTACCTGATACGTCTCTTCTCTTCTCCAGAGACATCAGCCAGGATGGGTTTGATCAGGCAGTTCAAACGAAAGACTGAGTCAATCAAAAAGTTTAGACACTCCTCCGTTGTCCTGGCAACCCAGCTTTGACGAAGATGAGAAGATTGATTAAATAGTGTGGAGCTCTCACAAGTGTGGGAACAAACTGAAAACGTTGGCCGTAGAAACAGGTACCAGCATCGAGCAGGTGCTGCTGTCTCCAGAGAAGAGAAGAGTCGTATCAGGTAAGAACCAACATTCCTTCTCCTTCTCCCCAGAGACATCAGCCAGGATGGGACATACCAAAGCCATGTACCTTATAGGGAGGGATAAGTCTGGTCCTGAGTTTCAGGTACGTGTATCCCTTGAAGGATGTGATGTCCAAAAGCGGCATCTGAAGATGCAAACTTGACTAAGTGATAATGCCTAATAAATGGTGAAGGAGAAGCCCAGGAAGCCCCCTTGCAGATCTTGGAAAGGGAAGCATGAGCCACCCAAGCAGCTGTGGTAGATGCACTGTGGGTAGAATGCGCCATAATACCAGTTGGAACAGGTAACGAATGGAAATCATATGCATTCACAATGGTGTGCCGGATCCAACGGCCAATCATTGATGAAGAAACTTTTATG
Organism: Calamaria suluensis; assembly: GCA_032468135.1. NCBI lineage: Eukaryota > Metazoa > Chordata > Lepidosauria > Squamata > Calamariidae > Calamaria > Calamaria suluensis. The sequence continues at coordinate 4,618 of JANHFP010207262.1, forward strand.
CCCAGCGATCGAGGAAGGAGGAAGGAGATGAACAAGGATTCAGTGTGTCACAAGTGTTGGGTGCAGAGCTCGTCTGACATCCAATTTATGCCGCTGAACCTCCCTGGGATGAGCAGGATTGGGACAGAAATTGGGAAGCACCAGTTCCTGTGCCCTATGATACAAGGTATTTGCCTTTGGTATAAAGACTGGATCGAGGCGGAGAACCACTTTGTCAGCAAGGAAGACACATAAATCCTCTCTCACTAAAAGGGCAGCCAGTTCGGAGATGTGGCAAGAAGATGCAATCACCACAAGAAAAGCCACTTTAAAGGATAAGAGACGAAGTCTAGCTGAGGCGAGAGGCTCATATGGAGGTTTGGTTAGTGATTGGAAAACCAGAGGAAGATCCCAAGTGGGATATCTATGGATGACAGGGGAATCCTTGTTCAATGCACCCCGAAGGAACCTTTTGATGTGAGGGTGGCGAGCCAATGAGAGGGATGATCCAGAATTGAGAACAGATGACAAGGCCGCCACATGGCAGCACAGGGTGTTAGGTGTTAACCCTCTTCGAAACCCAGATGTCAAGAAATCCAAAATTTGCAGAACAGTTGCCTCGAGTGATGAGATGGAGGTGGAAGAATGCCAAGAACAGAAAATGCGCCAAGTAGCAGAGTAAATGCATGATGTAGCTGGTCTATGAGATGTTTGCATAATATCAATGGTATCAGATGAGTTATTGTCTCTGGCTAAAGTGCACTGCTCAAGTGCCAAGCGGCAGACGTAGTCACTGAGGGTCCGGGTGTGTCAACTGGCCTTGAGAAAGGATGTTGTCTCCCTGTGGGAGTATCCAGGCCAGTTCCACCAATAGCAATTGAAGATGTGAGAACCAGGCCTTTCTGGGCCAATAAGGTGCGATGAGAATGACCTCCACTCATTCAGATAGAACCTTCCTGATCACCTTGGGAATCAGAGGTAGAGGCGGGAATGCATAGTGGAGACCTTGCGGCCATGGGCTGCAGATGGCATTGACCCTCTCTGCGCCGAATGAGAGGTACCTTGTGAAGAACCGAGGAAGTTGGGCATTCTGAGCAGTCGTGAACAGGTCTACCTGGAGATGTCCGTACCTGTCCACCAGGTCCTGAAATATGTCTGGGTGTAGTTTCCATTCTGATGGATCTAAGGTCTGATGGCTGAGACTGTCGGCCTGACACCCCAGAAATGTGTTCCGCTGTTAAGGACTCTAGGTGGTCTTCTGCCCAAAGAACACCAAAGCATAGCTTCCTTCATCAGTGTCTTGGATTGAGTTCTGCCCTGTTTGTTTATGTGTGCCTTGGCCGTCATATTGTCCGTGAGGATCAATACGTGACACCCCGTCACTGAGCGATGGAAATGTTGAAGAGCTAAGAAAACTGCTCTCAACTCAAGCCAATTGATGTTGTGGCAACTGTTCTGCAGAGACCACCTGCCTTGGGTGATGAGCGAAGTGAGATGCGCTCCCCAGCCAAAGAGACTGGCATCCATGGTTATCACCAAACGTAGAGGCTCCTGCATGTGACATCACTTGGAGAGAGCTGGGGAAGACCACCACTTCAGGTACCGATGGACCTTTGGAGACAGTCTCACCTGGCATTGGAGTTGCTTTTGCCCAATCTCTGAAAAGGCAATAGCAACCATTGGAGTTCTCAGGCATGAAGTTAGGCCCAAGGCGTGGTAGAAATAGCAGATATCATCATCCCCAGGAGTTGAGAAAGTAGTATGATGGGGACACACTCTTTGGACCTGACCTTGGTTAAAAGGGCCTTGATATTGGACTGTCTATCCGGTGACAAGTACACCCTGCCTTCTATGGATACGGGAAGAGGGAATAAGTTGACTCTTTTCCTGATTAATGGAAAAACCATAAAAGGAAAAGGTGTCCATAGTGACTTGTAGATCCTGCTGTGCTTGCTGATGTGAGTGGGATAAAAATAAAATGTCATCTAAGTAACAATGGAGCCGAATTGCTCGGGTCTGGAGAGAGGCTGCCACGGCGGCCAACACCTTAGTGAATATGCGAAGGGCCAAACAAAGACCGAAAGGCAAGGTCCTGCACTGGTAGTGGGCATCTGCATAACAGAACCTAAAGTATTGTCTGTGGTGAGGGGAAATTGGAATATGCAGATATGCCTCAGTCAAATCAATGGAAGTGAGGAAGTTGCCTTCCTTAACGCTGGCTAAAATCAATTTAAGAGATTGCATCTTGAACTTGTGATAGATGACATACTCCTTTAAACGTTTGAGATTGAGAATGGATCTCCAACCCCCCCCCCCCCCCAGAAAAAAAGACTTAGGGACTAAGAATAAACATGAATAAAACCCAGTCCCTGTTGGTTGGTGGGAACTGGTTCAATGGCACCAATTTCGAGGAGGTGAGAAATGGCCGAATCCATAAGGGTTTGTTTCTCCCTTGAGGAAGAAACAGGACATCTCAAAAAAGACTGCGGGAGGTTGGAGATGAACTCAATTGAAAGACAAATTCTGATAGTCTGCTGTAACCATTGATCAGAAGAGAGAGAATCCCAGCGGTCAGCAAATTTGGCTAGCCTGCCGCCAATGGGACTTCGGTTAGAAAGTTTAGCATTAGCGTCTGAAAGAACGACTCCATCCCCCATGAAATGGCCATTTCCCAGAGGAATTACGGCCTCTAGAGGGCCTGTCATATGTAGTGCTTCTATCATATGTTGCTGACCTATCATAATAAGGCCTGTATCTAGGTGTAAACAAACCTTGTGCTCTGAAAGGTCCAGCACCCCAGTCAGATCCCTTCAACATGGTACAATGGTTATAGGTCATTGAATTTTGATCCCCTTTGTGGAGAGAGAAGTTGACATCATCACCTTTTTCTTGTCTTTGTTCTCAGTCAAATATGGTTCCAGGGCATCCCCAAACAATGTTTTGCATCAAACGGAACAGAAACGAAGCGAAACATGCGATGAGCATCCACTTGCCATGACCTGAGCCAAAGCATCCTAAGTGTTCCGATGATGGAAGACAAACTTTTAGCAGAAAATTTGGTAGAGTGAAGGGTGGCATCAGCTATAAATTGTACCGCAGCCATGATCTTGTTCAAATCCTTATGAAGATGGTTGTCCTCTGAAGATATCTTCTCTTGAAGCTCTTTCAGCCAAATAAGAACTGCTCTGCCAAAAAACCAAAAAGTCATTGCTGCCTGAATGGCCCAATCAGCACCTTGGTGGGCACGTTGAAGGAAATGTTCAGATTGTTTGTCCTCTGGACAAAGACCTTCTTCAGGTTCCCCTGGAACCAATGAGTGAGACCAAAGGGCTGATACCAGAGCGTCCACTGGAGGGACTTGTAAAAGTGATGTCAGGTCTGGAGAGACATTGTAAAAACATTTTTCCGACTGTGAAGGTGGCGGTGGCGATGCCAGGGATGTCCACTGTCCACAAACACTGTCCACAAAAATTGAAGGAGCTGGAATAATATCTGCAGGAGCATTTTGTACCAGAAAAAGGGACAATTTAAATGGTACCAATATGGTGGCAGCAGCCTTCTCATCTGTAACTCCTAGGCCTGTAGCATTGATGGCCTTAAATAGGAGAGATCTGAATAAAGCGGGTGGAAAAAGACTCAATGTGACTGGTGTTTCTGATTGAAAGCCTTCATCTTCCAACTTCCAGTGGCTCTGCAGACCGTTGGAGGTGCTTTCCAACAAAGCACCAGTCCTGGGGTTTGTAAAAGTTGCTTTGACAGCACTGAACAGCTGTCAAGCGGCGGGAAAGCCTTCTCCCCAGGAAGAGGGGGAGGAGGTGAGCCAGCAGGGACAGGTAGAGCCCCCTAAGCCCCCCAGGAAAGCTTTCTGTGGGTGCGGAAGGGAAGGCTCCCAGCTCCAGACCCAGGATGTGCCTGCAGTTGCAGGGCAAAACGCCATGACCACTTCAAACAACAGGAAATTTAAAGGAAAATTACTGAAGCCAGACAGAGGGAAACAAAGTAGCAGTGCAAGTATCATATAATATAAGTATATAAGTATCACTATAACAGTAAAGTGAAAGTAAAATGAAAGTGACTAAAAATGAAAGTGAAAAATTTCGATTTGAGAGTAAAGGGACAGGCAGAAGAGAGACTTTTTTCTTTGCGAAAAGCCCCAAAGACTTTCTTTTTTTAAAAAAAAAATTCCCATTCCAACAATACAGAATAAAATTGACAGAAAATTCATTATGACTTCAAAACAAATGAAAGATTCTAAAAGCTCTCCAACTCAGTCTGCTAAATTAAGAGCCTTAGCAGCACTGATGAAGAAACAACCACAACAGTAGCAGCAGCAGCCATTAATGCTGGAGATGTTACAGGAGACTATGAAGTTAATGGAGGATAGAATGACAGCTAAACTTTCTGTGATGATGGATCAAAAAGTGGAAAGTGTGGAGCAGAATATTGGTGAATTAAGGAAAGAGGTGGGATAAATGTTTAGTAATCTGGATAGAAGAATGGATAAACTCAATCAAAAGTCCAAGTCTGTGATGAAATGTTTATTTGGTTTCATGGTGGCTGCAGATGAAGATATAATGGAAATTAAGCTGTTTGACCGGAAAGTGGGGGAAAAAATGGTTGAAAACAAGTTGGATATTGAAGAGAGAGATATAATTATGATGCAGTTTTGTGAAATGGAATTTGCAATCAGGGTGAGGGGGATGAAAGAAGAGAAATCAGAAGACTTGAGGCATATTCTTTCAAAAGTATTGGCAGTGGTGATGGAAATGATGAAAGATGACATGGCTTGGAGGATTGAAAAAATATATTGAGTTAACTCATGGATTTCAAGGAGCAGAAATCTTCCAAGAGACATTGTAATATATTTCAACTCAAGCAGACTGTGTAATGAGATTTTACAAATTACATATAAGAAAAAATTGCAAGTGGAGGGCAACAGCTATTGGTATTGAAAGAGATACCTTCCAAAATGTTGAGAGCAAGGAAAGAATATAAATTCCTTGTAGAAGAGTTGAAAAATCATGAGATTCAATACAGATGGGATGTTCCAGTTGGTCTGGTGCTTACTTATTTGGGGAAGAGATATCGTTTAAACTCTGTGGAGAAGAAAAGAAATATTGGCACAGCAGCAACAAAAAACAAGTCAAGCAATCCAGAAATCTGAAGCAATGGGAGGAGCTAGACCAAAAGATAAATCATGTGCTGATTATCAAAAGATGCTCCAGGAGCTTCAAGAGGAAGATGATGACAACTAAACTTTTGACATGGAACGTGAATGGTTTGAATTGTTATCTACGTTAAAAAATATAATTGCTAAACTAATTGAAGCGGACGAACAAGAAAGATTCTTAGCGGTTGAGATATTAAGTCAAGGACAAAAGACTTTGATATTAGGAATATATACACCAAATCAACAACAAGAAAAAATTTATAAGTTGTTACATACAAAATTAATACAATGGGATTACAAATCTTGCATTTTAATGGGAGATATGAATGGAGTAATGGACATTAAAAAAATAAAAAGAGTATGGTGCAAAAGAATTTAAGAGGGAGAAGATTACCAAAAACCTTTTTTGATATTTTGGATGACTTTTAGTTGAGAGATATTTGGTGGGAGAAACACCCACAAGAGACAGACTTTACTTCTTTTCCAACAGACATCAATCCTTTTCAAGGATCGATCTTATACTAACTACCAAGACCTTATACTAACTATCTTGAAGAAAGTCAAGATATGTCCAAGAGTTCTATCAGATCATAGTGCGATTTGCATGGAGGTGAGACAAGGTAATCGTATTAGGAGATCATGGAGAATGAATGAGAGCTTATTTAGATATGAAGGAAATGTTGAAGAATGTAAAAAATATATGAAAGAAATTTTTAATATTAATTTACATGAGGGAAAATCTGTTCATATGGCGTGGGATGCAAGTAGGCTTATATGAGGGGTATTTTAATATATTTTAATAATAAATACAGATGTGAGAGAGATAAGAAAAGGAAAGAACTGGAGGATGAGATTAAGAAAAAAAAGCAAGAATTAATAGTGGATCCTACAGATAAAAAAACCAAAAGAAGCAATTAAGATTTTACAAGAACAATTCAATATGCTGATGGCAGACCAGGAAGCAACCACATTAAGATATGCTAAACACAATAGCTTTTAAAATGAAAATAAAGCAGGAAGATGGTTAGCCTACCTAATGAAGAAAAAACAAAAATCACGAAACATAGAAAAAGTAGAATACAATGGCAAAGAGGTTTATCAACAGAATTTGATTAATAAAGCTTTTTTGGATTTTTATAAGAAGTTGTACACAAATGATAAAATACAGACTATAGATATAGAAAGATATTTACAAAAAAAATAACATTTACAAACTTACACAAGATCAAAAAAATGGGTTAAATTTACCAATTACAAAGGATGAGATTATGTTTGCAATTAAACAAATGAAAGTAGGAAAATCACCCGGAACAGATAGACTTACAGCTGTATATTACAAACATCTACAGTTAGAGATGTTAGATATACTTACAGAATTATTTATTAATATACAAATGGGGGGAAGTACCCCCCTTCTGGAAGGCAGCTTTTATCTCATTAATTCCAAAGGAAGACAGGATCATAAGCAACCAAAGAATTACAGAACAATATCTTTGCTGAACAATGATTATAACATTTTTGCTAAACTACTAGCAAATAGATTAATGGTAGTAATGCAAGAATTGATATACAAAGATCAAACTGATTTTATACATGGAAGACAAATGAAAAGTAATGTAACACAAATAGTTAATCTAATTGAATATTTGGGTAAGAACAATCAGGTACCTGAAATACTAGTATTCTTAGATGCGGAGAAAGCCTTTGATTGATTGAATTGGCAGTTTTTATTTAAAGTAATAGAAGAAATGTAATTTGGAGATCAATTTTTTCACTCAATTAAGGTGATTTACCAAAAACAAACTGCACAAATAATTATTAATGGTAGTTTATCAGATTCATTTAATATAGAAAGGGGTAGTTTTAAGAAAAAGATAAGATTTTTACAGACTGTACCAATATTGAAATGAAACTGATGTTACATTTAATAACTGCAACGAGACTTTTGGAGGCACAATACTGGAAGAAGGAAGATATACCGACTGTTGAGGAATGGACATTGAAAGTAATGAACCTAGCAGAGATGGCAAAAATCTCAGTTTATTTGAAGGACTATTCAAATGAAAAATATAGACTGGAATGGCAAACATGGGTTGTTTACATTCAAAACAAATACCAGCCTAAAAAGTTGCAAATAGTATATGAATGAAAAAAAAGGAATAGTTATAGTAAAGTGTGTTGAGACGGTAATGAATTTATAAAAAAGGAGATGGGATATAGAGTTAACTCAGTATATTTTAAACTATGAGATTATGTGTGATTTTTTTAATATGAACTCCGGGAAGTCGGAAGGAGGGAAGAAAATGTTGTAAACTGTTAAAACTTTTTAATTAAGAAAAAAAAACCAGCCGGTCAGAGGAGGAGATTCTGCAGGACAGATTTGCCAGCTGCTCTTTAAACTTTATGATTTAAATCGAGTCGACTTAAATCAAATCCGCCCTGATCGAAAATAAATGAGTTAGGGCCATTTTTCACACTTAAAAGCCCTTTGCAGCATCCCCACGATCACATGGTCAGAATTCAGAGGCTTAGCAACTGGCTCACACTTACGACGGTTGCAGTGTCACGTGATCCCCTTTTGCGACCTCCCAATCAACAAAAATCAATTAGGGAGCCAAGTTCACTTTAATCACCCTGTCACTAACTTTTTAACAACCGCACTGGGTTCACTCAACTGGCGAGGAAAGTCGTATAATGGGGCAAAAGTCACTTAGCTATCCATGGAAACAAGTCACAAGTTTCTTATTTTAGTGGCTTCATTCAGCGCATTGGATGTAGCTTGCTTAGTCGGTTTGTGGAGCCGTGCGGTGCGGGAACTTGGAAAAGAGGCGAATTCTATAAAGGGGTAGAATATGCCATGTGAATGCCTCCAAGATAAGAAGACTGGTTCTCTTCACACTTCTTTCTTTTCCACTGACTTTTTCCCCCTGTAGATATATTCCTAACTGCTTGTTCCTGGGAGGGACAGAATAGAATAGAAGAAAATATAGAATAGAATGGAATATAAATTCTTTATTGGGCAAGTGTGATTGGACACACGAGGAATTTGTTTTTGGTGCATAGGCTCTCAGTGTACATTTAAAAAAAAAGATACGTTCATCAAGAATCATCAAGTACAACACTTAATGATAGTCATAGGGACCAAGTAAGACTAGAATAGAGAATAGAATAGAATAGAATTTTTATTTG